>PVIR01003188.1:25497-92162 GCA_004026965.1 Petromus typicus
ACAATCCTCCTGCCTCTGCCTCCCGAGTGCTGGGATTACAGGCGTGAGCCACCATGCCCGGCACTGTGGTATGTGGTACTGGTTGCTGCTGGGTGTGGGTCTCCACACCCAGTATTGTTATGTGGTTACCGGGGAATCAAACCCGGGCCCTTGCGCTTGCAAGACAGGCGCCGGAACCACTGAGCTAACTCCCCGGCCCTCAAATCAAGAAAATTCTAAGGAGAAATCTTTGACAGAAATAAGCAATAAAGAAGAATAGAGTAGATAGAAAGGAAAATAAAGATGGAAAGACATATTTTTAAAATACATAAGCTATTCTTCTTGGAATACTACAATCATGATGAAAGGTTCAAAAAGTTCAACCCTAAGCACAGAAATTCTTGAGAATTTTGCTAAAGGAAATATTGATACCTGAGGCGCTTAGCTGATCCAACTTGAATCTTTCTCCTAGAAGAATGCAAAGTCATGACACTTTTACTTTTCTCTCCATCTTTTGACATCAAGAAATAGAAGTCAAGTCATGACAAGGCAAAAACAAAACACTACAGAAAGCTATGGATTATCTTGAAATATTTTGGGTGTTGTGTATTTAAAATCTGAGCTTGTGTGATTTAATTATTTATAAAATGCATACAATAATTCTTATATATTTTGATTTACTTATATAGGAAGTACATCAGATTGAACAAACCTGAAATAAAGCAAACAGTACTTAACAAATAATAACTAGCACCAGGGTTCTAAGCTCTACAATGGAATTATTCATTACATACTCTTTATAGTTGTCAAAAACCTGGAATAGCTTCTGTGTGATTTTTCAGACTCCTCTATGTAAGTCTAGATTCTGAAACTGATTTCTATTGCATTATACTTTGTAACTCAGAAAATTTTTAAAAATTTTATGCTTTAAATCAAATTTCCCAGTATCATTTTGGCAGACCTGGCTGACAATTGCGGCTGTATAATTCTGTCTCGTGAGAGCTGACACTGTATGTTAGCAGCATCCCTGGTCTCCACCCATCAGATCTGCAGTTTCATACTTTCTGGTTGTGACAACCAGAAAATGTCTCTGGGTGTTACTGAATGTCCATGAAGGGCAGCAGAATCCCCAGTGGCTGTGTCTCACTTGACTGAATGATGTAAAGAGATCAGCAATGCTTTTTGGAAGTAAGCGGTTAATAGTCCTCCACAGTGTTCATGTCCAGTTCCTAGAAGTTATATATGATATGAGAAGAACCCTCTAGAGAGGTATCGAGGAGTCTTGGAATGGGAAGATCATCCCAAATGAGTTCACAATCAGAGAATTCTTGTAAGTGGAAGGAGGAGCTGAGTGCTTTACCTAGCTTTCCAGCATTTTGGGAGGCTGACGCAGGAAGATCACAAGTCCATGCCTTAAAGAATTTAGTGTGACCTTGTTTCAAAATAAAAAAGATATGAATGTAGCTCAGTGTGAAGGCCCTGACATTCAGTCTCTGGTACCAAAGGTAGATAGACAGACAGGAAGCAGAGAGACAGAGAGACAGACAGACAGATAGACGACAGGAGGAAGGGAGCAGAGTGTCAGAATCAGAGAAGTGTGGCGACAGAAGCAGGGATCGCAGTGACACGTGACAGTCCTGGGAATATATGCTGCCTCTAGAAGCTGGAAAGCAACACAAAGCTTTCTCTTGAGGATCCAGAAGAAACATAGCTCTGGACTCTCCTTGCTTTTCACCCAGAACTAAAAGATAATACATTAGTCTTGTTTGAGGCCACTGGGTTTATGGTGCCTTACTAGGATAGGACAGCAATAGGGAACTAATGTGCCTTTCCATAATTTTTTTGTTTTAAGGCAATCACTGAGAAGTTAGACATGCACATACACATATGCATTGTGTTTACTGTTAATCTGATATTTTTTTTTCTGAAATTGAGGTTTGTACGATGAAGGATAGAGAGGAATGTTGAAAGGATCTGTAGAGGAGTGCTACGGTTAGAACAATCCTCTCCAAATTTCAGATGTTTCCAGTGTGATATATGAAGAGGTAGAGTGGGTAAGTGATTAGGTTGCGGGCTGCCCTGTGAATACAAAAGGCTACCCTGATAAAGGAGTCTGATGGAAAGAATTGAGTCTCTTTGCCTCCCCACCTTACACTTTGTGAGAAAGCAGCACAATTCCTTCAGCAGATACTAGTAGTTTGATCTTAGACTTTCCAACTTCCAGGACTGTGAGGAAGTAAATTTCTGTTCTTTACAAGTTATCCAATCTCAGATCATTTTTTTACAGCAGTACAAAACAGACTAAGACAAGAGCAAATACAGTAATAGATTACAGAAAGATTACAATAACCTAATGAAGTATAATAAAATTAAAGTAGAATAATAGATAATACTTATCGAATGTTGATGTCTCTGGGATTATTTTAAGTCTTTACATGTATTAAAACATTTGGCCTTGGGCTCAAGTTTGATCCTCGCTACCACATACCACAATTTGAGTGTAGTAACTCACACCACAGCTCCGGGCATGGTGGTTCATGTCTGTAATTCCAGCACTTAGGAAGCAGAGGCAGGAGGATTGCTGTAAATGCAGGGCTTGCCTGGGCTACATAGTGAGTTTAGGGCCAGCCTGAATTACTAAGCAAGACCCTGTCTCCAAAAAAACAAACCAACCAACCAACCAAGAAACAAAAAACATTTGGCTTCATAAGGAACCTATGCTGTAAGTGCCATTATGATTGTCTCCTCATCATTATCACGCTCTGCCTCCTCCTTCTTTGCCTCTCTTTTTGTTAATCTTTCCCTCTGTTATCATCTTGGGCTGGTCACTGACTATTGGGCTCGAATGGTACTCCTACCTTAGCTTCTAGAGTAGCTCGGACTACAGCTGTGTGCTGCATACTCGATTTACATTTCCTGACAAGTTAACAGCTTTGGGCTATGGTTCTGATTTAGACAACGTGACTACAGAACCTGTGCTCCACCACTTTTCTGTGTTACTTCCAAGGGGACCAGGAGTCTCTGAGCTTTGGGCATCTGTTTACCTATGCACAGCTGGAGAGTGCATTGCCTCTCCTCCTGCCAGAAGGTAGAGCAAAGAGACACAAGCACTCTAAGAGTTAAAATACTTATATCCAGATAAAAAAAAATGCCTCTTGGGCTCAAAAACCATCTATTTTACTAATAAAAGTGAGCAAATGTATGAATTGTTTCAGTACCTTAAACTATAGTGGGCACTGAAGGGTGTGTATATCTCCAGTTTACTTCACTATTATGGAATATCTGAGGCTGAGTAGCCCTTTAAAGATTTAGTCAGTTGTGGAGGTTCGAGGAGCACTACAAGGTCAGCAGAGTGACTCTTTAAAAATTATTCAGTGTTTGCTGCAACACATAATGATATATTGGTCATGAGTTGATATGACTGCACACTGTATCTTCATCTTTTTTACTTTCTCTTCCCTTCCCTTCCTTTTAATTTCTTTTTCTCCTTTCCATTTCTGTCTCTAAAAGTCTGTCTTCTTCTTTTCTATCATCTATATTTTATTTTGATCTTTAAACTGTTTACATTTTGGGTTTGCATATAAGAGATGTCACTTGATGTTTAACTTTTTATATCTAGTTTATTTCATGTAGCTTTAAGGGCTCAAAAGGCATCCATTTTTCTAACAAAAAATGAAAATTTATCCTTCTTAATGGTTTTAATTTGCAGAGAGAGAGAGAGAAAGATAGTGAGAGAGAAAGTCAGACAGACAAAGAGAGAGAAAAATTTCCTCCAGCCATTCGTCTGTTGATGGGTATACAGGCTGCTTCTACAATGTAGCTATTACAAATTGTGCTGCTATAAACATAGGTATGCATATATCACTACGGTATGAAGACTTTTCACTCTCTTGGGAGGAGACACAGAAAAGGTACAGCTGAGCCAAATGGAGTTACTATCTTTAGTGTTTCTGAGGAATGCAAGCACTTTTAGGGGTGGCAGCCCTGTTGCCAGCTTACAGAGTAGGACATGGGACTATTTCATCATGTAATTAAGTTTGAAAAATTCCTTCAGGCAATGAGAACACAGCCAGAATCTTAGTCAGAAGGTCACTGAGGCACATCTTTGCTAATTTCAGTATAGCATGTGCAAATTCGCTTTGGGTGCCTTTCCAGAAACAGCTCTCAAGACAATTGTGTAGTATGCTTGCTATTAAATAAGTTCCAGTTAAAATTAACATCTGTCTATCAAACCTTGTCCAAGAATGGGAATTGATTATATGATATACATTTTTAAATATGTGATTATATGATATATTTATATATAACTATACACTTTTTACCTTCTGGAGAACTTATGCTCAGTTCTGCACTTTTAAATGTATATTAAAGGAATAGAAAAGAGGTAAATTGAATTAAGCCCCAAATAGGCAGGGAGCCCAATGCATAGTAAGTTAATTGGAAGTTCAAAAATTTGTCTTACAATTATAAAAATTATCTGCTTGTGAATAGGTGGATATAAACCCAGCTCCAGCTGGCACAAAAGCCCTGGCTTCATACTTTGGACACTGGAGTTGGAGATGTGAGAAGATCCCTCTGTAATGGGGAGTCCTACTTTGTCTGCTCAACACCAGGGGAGCAGCATGGATTTACGTTTGTTATAAAGCTCCAAATAATAAAAAATTAATAGATTAAAGGAAAATGAAAAATATAAAAGTAGAAAAACCATAGAAGAAAGTTGCATAAGCCATTAAGTCCCAAAATTGTCACGAAGATCATTCAGAAAGGATATTGTGGCTCAGGAGGGTGGTGATTTCTCATTTTGATTCTATTTTCTGTATAAAGCATCCTCAACCTACACTTTCTAGCAGGTTTATTAATCAGGGATCTCCACAGAAGCAGAACAACAGATCACATCCCTCTGGAGACATATAAATATATAAGGGAGGAATTGGATCATGAGGTTCTGAGAGTCAAAATATCCCTTGATAAACTGTCTTCAGCTGAAATACAAGGAGTCTGGGTGATGTGACTCAGACTGTGTCCCAAACCCTGAGAACCAGGAAAACCAATGTTGTGAGTCCCCAAGTCTGAACTCCATGTTGAAAGGCAGGAAGAAATGGATGTTTGAACTCCAAAAGAGACAGAACATCTACCTTTCTTGTCTGTCACTCAGTGGTCACTTGTGCTTACACACACCAGTGAAGGCTGTCTTCTTTATTGATTCCAGTGTCTCGCCTCGCAGCACTACCCCACACACATCCAGAACAATTACCAGACATCCCTAACATATACAAGCTAGTTGATTAATCAATTAATCATAAACAAATGATCATGCACTATAATAAAAATAAGAGACTTCACCAGGTATTAATTAGTGATGGAGAAATACATTGCTTGCAGGAATGTAGACTTCACTACACCCAGTTCAAAAGGTAAGAATCATTTTAGAAAACAGTTTGCCAAGTTTTGCAAAAAGTTAAACATATAGCTTCTATGCAACCTCAAGAGAAATAAAAATGCATATTCTCATAAAGACTTCTATGTGAGTATTGATTACCACATTATTTATAATAATCACTACATAGAAATGATCCAAATGCTTATCAACAAGTGTTTAACAAAATGAGATATAGTTACAAAGTGAAATTCTACACAGCAATAAAAAGAAACAAAATACCTATACATACAGTGATATGGATGACATGGAAAGGCATTACACTAACTGGAATAAGCCAGGAGGAAAAAAGCACATATTTTATAGTTCCATTTATATTAAATTTTTAGAAAAGACAAAACCATGATTATGGAGATAGAGGGATAGTGGCTGCTTGGGTCCAGGGGAGCAGAGATTGGTGGTTAATTATTGCAAGGGAACTTTTTGTGGTTTGAGAGGGTTCTAAAATTAAATTTCTACAACTGCTTAAATCTGACTTAAATCATTGGGTGGATATAATAATCTTCAAATTAATAACTCAAAGCTGTTAAAACTAGACCACCCAAATCCTTTTTCCTAATCTCTTCAATACCCATATTTAACTAATTATCTTTTATTTTGATGACATGTTTGTTATTAAATGTTAAGTTTACTGAATTTCATTTTCCCAATTTACATCCTATGTGTAGTTTTCAATGCTATCAAATTTTCACTTAAAAAATCAACTCAAACTCCTCAGTTTGAGGAATCTCCTATCACATGCAGCATAGTGATGTCTCTATCAGTGATGGCCCAGTCATACAGCAAATGCATATTTATACACTGTAGATCTTATCACCCAATGACATCACGGCTGTCTCTAGTGTTTTAGCTTGTGCAAATACACTTGATGTTCCCAGAAATCACCTAGGAATCTATTAGAATATGTCCTACTCCTGAAGTGATATGTGGCTGTTTTTAGGATTAGAATCACGAACAACTTATAGAAATAATAAATCAAACAGAACTGAACATTATTTCAGGATCAGGTAGTGGAAGCATTTTTGGCATCCCCTGAGATTTCACTTACAGAAGAAATCAGAAGTCTGTGTGGCCAGGTGTGTCAGAAACCTAAATCCACACCACACCACTCAGGCTGTCACAGAGCAGCTACCGTGGCTAATCCCACTCTGGAAATGCATGTGGATTTTCCACATGGCTGCTGTGAGATATTTCCCTTTTACTATTTCACTGGTAAAGTCAAGAACTAAGTTTGTTTTAAATCTGTAATTATAAGACCTCTTTGTATAAACTCAATCCATTGGCATTTTTCCTGTTCCCCCTTTTCTTTCTCACCTAATATACAGAGTTTCTTTCATGTATCTTTACAATGCCACTTTGATTTCTTCTTGCTATATTTAGATATAGTGTAGGTTAATTATTAGATAATTGTAGTATGGACAGATTCCAGCAAGAGAAATGTGCAGGACTGTTGTACTGTAAAGTTTGTTTCAAAGAGATCCAAGTATTATAAATAATTAAGGCACAATCTTGTGAAAACCTACTGCTTCTTTTTTCCTCTAGATAACTCTCAGGATGTAAGTCTTGGCCACATCCCGTGCTACTGCTATGTGATCCTAATTAAGTCATTTTAGCTGTCTGCATTTCATTTTGCTTCTCTACAAAATTAGAATTAAAATTGTCTCGTTTTACAGAGAAATATCAAAAGACTAATGACAGCCCATTTCATATTACTCGTCCTTTGAGAGAATTACCACATGTACAATACATGGATATATTTCATTTAATATTTATTTCATGAAAATTAAAATTTCTATTTAAAGCTTTTTATTGAAAATCAAAAAAGTAAATCCACCTTTTAAGAAGGAAGATGTGGAGAGAGGAGAGAGAGTGTAGGACATTTTAGATACTATCAGGTAAAAATGTTCATTCTTCATTAACATTTTCTTAGACAGCTCTGCTGTATCTTAATGTTAGGAGTAAAAGCTGAGGCTTTGAGCACCATCTAAGTTCCCCATAAATCAAAGTATATCAACAGACACATGTTGAGCTGAAATCCTTACTACTGTGTGCTCACACACGACAGCATTTGACAGTAGCCCTTCCCTCACCATTGACTACATTCCAAAAGTAGATAAGCCAGAAGCTACAATGTGAAGACAATGACTAGATTCTTGCTAAATAAAGTTGGATCGAAGGCCCACTTGTATCAGCATCATCTAGGAATGTGCATCAGTGTATATATTCAAGTCCCATCTCAGACTTGTTCGATCTGCAGCTATTCTTTCAAGCAAAAAGTGCCCAAGAATATTAGTGTCTGCACAATAAAGACTAGAAAGCAATGAAGAACTATAATTTGCAGCTATGTTTACTTATTAGAATAATTTGAGAAGATTTAAAACTATGTCCATGTTGCCAGCCCTCCATCCTTCTTAAGACGCACAAAGTTCCTATGGTTTCAGTCCATTGCTCTTTGTTATGTTAGATAGTAAAGCAATATTTAGGTATGCAGGAATTGTTTTTACATTGCATTTTTAGAAGAAAGTACGTGTTAACCTACTGATTGCTTTAACTGGTGGCATTTCAGACTGTGTATCCAGTGAAGACACTAAGTTAGACTGAGAATGAGAGACAACAGGCCTGTTTCTCTTCCACTCAGAGGGAAGCTGGACCTGGATACCTTTCTGGATTTCTTCAGTGTAATGTGGGCATGAATGTTTCCATAGAGATCTCAGGATAACTCATTGGTTTCTTCATCTACTCATTCATTTATTTGTCTTTCTACAAACATTAATTAAGCCCCTTCTAAATGTTGAACCTTTTTCTAAACATTGGGACTATGACCTAATGTGTCTTCTGCCTTTGGGAAAATGAGTCTGCTCAGTACAATAAAAAGGGACCATATGCTCTGATGAACACTGTGGGAGAAATTAACAGAGTGTACTACCAGCATGCAGAAGGAGGAGCATCTAGGCCAGACAGACTGCAGTGAGCGTCTAAAGTGATGGTAATGAGGCCAGGGAGATATTCCCAAGAGCAGACATCTCCCACCATGTTCTGATAAGTCCTGGGGGATCATCAGAACTGTGGAGCAGAGGGCAACATGTACATAGACAGCAGGACAGAAGGGAGAGGTCAGTGACCTCAGGATCTGCAAGCAGCTCATGATGGCTAGGGAATAGCATAGGATGCATAAAGTCTATCAGACACGGTGGTGAAGTAAATAGGACTAGATCATGAATGACATCTCAGGCCATTCTCAGTGGGTGGAAATTCCTCCCAAAGTCAGTAGAAAATAAATAAAATAGATGCTACAGGAAATGTAAAGTACTTTTGGCATAAATATTGCATTCTCAAGCTTACTTGATGTAAAGCTCAGGTGTGAGGGAAAAGTAAGTTTGAGGAGTTGAATGAATGTCTATAGGGCTAAGGCATAGAGATTATGTATGAAAATGTGTAAAGGGGCCAGGGATTTAACTCAGTGGTTTCAGTGTCTTCTTGGCAAATCCAAAATCCCAAATTCAATCCCAGTAACCATATATCACCGTATTGGGCCTGGTGACTTATGCCTGTAATCCCAGCATTTGGGGGCAGAGGCAGGAGGATTGCTGTGAGTTCGAGGCTGGCCTGCTCTGCATAGTGAGTTCAGGGCCAACCTCAACTACAAAGTGACACCCTGTCTCAAAAAAAAAAAAAATAGGGGCAAATAGGGGCAAGAAGTGTGAGTGTTGGCAAAAAAGATAAGTAAGACTTGGATTTTGTAGTCTCTGTTAAAGTATTTTGTCCTCTTCTCAATACCAATAGTGAATAAATCATATAAGCGAAAATTTTAAATGGTTGACCTTAAATCTGAGGTCAGAGTTGTTGAAGAATCACTAACTATATCTGAAGAAGGGTCATGGCCAGGAAATTGAACCACTGCATGTATCTGGAAGTAGATTCTGCTTCCTCAAATCCAATGGTAATGTTTGGGGGTGGTGAGAAACTAATACATTTTGGAACTATTTCATAGAAGGTAGAAATTGTAAGGCATAGGATTTATGCAAATGAGTGAGGTAGTGCAAAGGACTGAGGAAAACTAAGCTGGAGAACACAAGACTGTTTGTGGGGTAGTGGAAAGGGTCAGCACAGAAGGAGTCCAACCTGGAGTCGTTTAAATTTTAGGTTTTGCCAAATCTTCTATTTGGTGAGTTTGGAGAAGCTGGGGTTGAAGATAAGGCTTCAGAAGTTGTCAACATCTGAAAAGAATGGTTGAGATTTCAAGGAGAGAATAGAAAGGAAAGCCTAAAAGGGCATTGAACAGCATTTAAAATTTAGAAGTAGAAGAAACTCTAAAAGAGACAGAATAAGTGACCAGGAAGACAGAAGAAAAATCAGCAAAATGTAACATCATTGAAGAAAATGGAAAACCATGTAAATATTAGAGTCATCATTGGAATGAAACACAACTCAGAGGTACAGTGAGACGAGTATGGAAAACAGAAGAAAGAGGTTGAATATTCAGATGGAAAATTCAGGAAAATTGATGAGTGTTATCTGTGGCAAGAGAAAAGAAGTCTTTTAGATAGAAGTGGGCTTCTTTCTGTGCCTCAGTAGGAAAGAAGCCATGAGGGCTGGAACCTGTATACACGTGGATCTGGGAAGGACAGAGAATGGAATGGGCCAGTTTGCTAAATGAAGAAGCAAAATCTGCTCCTGGGAGTGAGCCAATAGAGAAAGTTTTGACAACCAGAAAGTATGAGAAGTGGGCCTTGTGCACAGAATTGATGGCTACGGTAAAGCTAAAGATCACAGTTTGCAAAGGCAGAAACCAGATGCATGGTTCCACAGCATCATCACTGATGATGTCTTTCACAGATGTTCTCAGTGGGAACTGTCTTAAGTGCTGAGGATCCAGAGGGGATCATGGCACAGTCTGTGCTCATAAAGAACTTGGCAATGAGTAGTTTACAGAGGATATAGACAGATCAATAAATACAAGGAATACTCTATTAATCCCTTAGCCCCAGTTCAGAAGGAAAGAGAAGGCGACTGAATCGACTTGCACAGGTGCATTTGCAAGAGCTAGGGAATGAATAGAGTGAGAACGACTCAATATGAAGCCACAGAATGTCAGCAAGATTGAAAATAAAAAAAGGTAAATTTAAAATAGAGTGACACTAGGGTAAAAACTCTCAGTGAGGCTTGAGAATGAGTATGGAGAAGATCTTGGAGGAAGTTACTTGAGTTGCAAATTTCAGAAGTAAAAGTGTTCTAAATGATGGAAATGTCAGATTTCTCAAGAAAAATCAGGATGCCAGGAAAACACATGTCAGTGTGGAAAGGAAGGAAAGGTCAAGAGAGTGGAGAGGTTCGGGAAGTTGTTTATGCTTGATTGTAGCAGAGACTGTCCACTTGTCCCTGGAGAACACCCACTCCTGTGGAAGGACACGCTATGAAGGGAGGTCAGAGCCGCAAGTGAGCAGAGTGAAGGAGTCAGGAAATGCCAGAGATGACGGGAGGATTGGGATGGTTAGCTTGTGGAAGCCAAAGGAGTAGCAGCAGAGAGTAATGATTTGGGTTCTGCGTAGAGCAGTAATACAGGCTTCTGAGAAAGGTCTTTCATTTAAACCAGAGGACTACAAAAAGCCTTTGATGAAGAGGCTGGGGACTTCTTGTACTCATGTCTCCTTTTAGCTAATTTTAAAAATTGAGTTTATTAGTACATTTTAAGTAGACATTATGATTACATTCATTGTTGAGAGTTTGTACCTGTACATGATGTATTTTGATTCTTATTTTTTCCTACTCCCTTCCTTTCTTTTCAGCCCTTCCACTCCCATTTCCATTTTTCCCTTTTATCTTCATTTTTTTTCCTTGCTCTTCTTTGCTTTCCTCTACTTCTATTCACTTATCTTTTCCCTTTGAAGATTTTTTCCTATTTCACAATACCTATTATATATATTTGGATCTCTTTTACACTTTCAGTTTCTCACATTAGAGAAATGATGTGGTATTTACACATGTGTCCTATGAATATAGCCTCAATGTTCATCCATTTATCTATAAATGTCTCTATCATTCTTTATGACTGAGTAATACTCCATTTCATAAGAAAGAAACCACAGCTTTTTTATTCATTCTCCAGTTGATGAACATTTGGACTGTTGCCAAGATTTAGCTGTTACAAACTGTGCTGCTATAAACATGAGTATGAATATGTTGCTGTAGTATTATCCTTTTAATGCTTTTGTGAATATACCCAGCAGGGAAATATCAGGGTCAAATGGGACATCTAACCCTAGTTCTTTTAAGAATCTCCCCACTGATTTCCCCAGTGGCTACACTGGTCTACATTCCCATCAATAGTGAAGAAGGATTCCTTTCTCCTCACAACCTTGCCAGTATTTTTGTTGGCTAATTTCTTGATAGCAGCCATTCTTTCTGGAGTGAGATAGAATCTTAGTGTTGTTTTCATCTGCATCTTTTGAATGACTAGTGATGTTGAATAGCTCTTCATATGTTTACTTGCTGCTTTTCCTTCTTCATCTGAAAAGTATCTATTCATTTCAGATGCCTATTTTTCAATTGGGTCTTTAAATTGGGGGCTTGATTTTTTTAGTTCTTTATGTATTCTAAATAGAAGATATTAGAAAATGGAAAGACATCCCTTGCCTCTAGGTAGGAAGAACCAATATAGTGAAAATAGCCATCCTTCCAGAACTGCTGTGTAGATTCAATGCAACCCAAATTGAAACCTCAAAAGTGTATTTCACAGAGCTAGAGAAAAATAATCCAAAAATTCATTTGGAATCAGAAGAGACTCAAAATAGCAAAAGCAATTCTTGGCAACAAAGACATGGCAGGAGGTATCACAATGCTCATGCTTTCTTCCCAAAGCTGATGCCAGAAATGCTCTCCCAACCATGTATTCTCTCACAGCCCAGAACCTTATCTTTCTAGGGTTGCACTTATAGGACGTACTTTTCGGAATGGAAGTAAATGCTTGCTAAGCAAAAGCCTGGAATGATAGAATGTATCACCTGATCTGGTGATGAATTTACTGTAAGGCTCAGGGTTTTGGTTCAAGTGCTGCCATATGTAATTATATCACTCAAGAGGGTAAGCCCCACCAAGTAGAGAGATGTGGGAGAGTCTCCTGCTGGCATATTATTACAGGGCTCTATGTTACTGTGATAGGGTTAGAATTACTAAGAATTTATTTTTATTTATCTTTCCACTACTCTAGATAAAAATTCAGACTGAATCTATGAGTTATCTTACAACAGAATGTTTTGCTTAAACCTTTCTCAGATGTATGTTTTTCCTTCAAAATTAAAAAAAGAATAGAATTAAAAGAAATTTTTAAAAATGAATTGTCCTATTTCCGAAGTCAGGTTATCTTCTCTTTTTCCCTATTTCTTTTTATACCCTAAGAGCTCCAATTAAATTGACAGATAGCATACTTGGATAGAATACTTGAATCAAGGAATATGGTATATATTCAAAGAATAAAGTTGCCAAAGACACCTTTGATTACTAAATAAAACTGTGGCTCCAAATGTTCTTGTGAGTTGGCCCAATTCCAATGAAAATGTCTTTTTTAGAATATTTTCCATTGTTTTAAAAATTTTATTTTATACAACACAGAAGAATCTAAATACACTTTGGCTATGAAACTAATGGAAAGGGGTTAAATCTGTTGTTAAGTGGAGTAAATGATTAGGAAGCCAAATTGAGGTTAGGTGGCAAGAAACAATAATCAACAGTTTCTCTGTACTTGATTATTAAGCAAAACTAATTGAAATATAAGAGAGTGAATAAAATCATATTTTAAGTAGCTTTGTTGCATGCTGGTAGTATTTATTTATAATCAAAGCTTTCTTATATTTTGTAAAAATTGTTTTTAAAAAAAGTTTCAAATTGCTAGATTTATAAGATGCTTCCTAAGATCCAATAATTACTTATAAATACCACACCTTAAATTTTTTGTTAAATTCTTTAACTTACTTTTCTGGTTTAACAGATTTAGCTAGATGAAAATAAGATATTTCTCATGCACCTGCCAGTGTAAATCTCAAATGCATTCATTATACCCAAATCACATATGTTTAGCAATTAATGATTTCACTAACTTAGAAGACAAGAAGCAAAGTAGTAATACACTCATTGTGAGAAATTATTTTAATCCTATTTGTGTGAATAAAATAAAGATGCAATGTATGCAGACATTAATTCAACTGTGATTTTCTCAAAACAGTGCGCATAGTATTCTATAGCAAGAGTCTGACATTATTTTGAGAAGAAATGATGCAAGTAAAACTTTGAAAGATGCCGGAAACATACTCATATCCATGCCAATCAGGATCTTAGTAGCTGTTATGAATTTTTACATTGTTCATGCCAAGTAAGGTCATGTCATGAAACAAGAAAAGGAGTGGGAAGATCTACAAAGTTGATCAACCATGGTTGAATTCCATGTGGGCTGAAGGGTAGAATCAGCCCTCTCCCAAGCCTGCCACTTACTGGGGATAAGGTCAGTGGGCCAAGGTGCCCACATCCAGTCAGACCTGGGCTTGGCAGGTCAAGCTAGAGCTGCTTGTGACTCCAGCTCTAGTAGCCAGGTTTCTGTTTGTCCCTTGGGGAATCCACTCTTGGCTCATTTTCCAATTTTGGAAATAGTTTCTGCTTTTCTTTCCTGTCTTCTGGGACTAACTTTGGCTCCACTCCTTACCTCGTAACCTTTGACTAGAAGCAGAGGAAATGCAGCCTCTTGTGTCTGCACATAGAGCAGGCTGGTTACAGCCACTCCTCACTGTAGTCTGCAGACCCTGCTTGCCTAGCTGTCTCCCTTTGCTGGGATTTGAGAACTCTCCAAAGTGGGTCTGGATGGGATTCAACCTCACTGGGATGGTCAAGCCCCTCTGCCTCCCTCCTTAACACAGAAAGGCAGTGCCTCCTCATTACTGAAGGAGAAATAGCTTTTTTTTTTTTTTTTTTTTTTTTTTTAAACAGGGTCTCGCTTTGTAGTTCAGGCTGGCCCTGAGTTCAGCCTCAAACTCACATCACAGCACTCCTCCTGCCTCTGCCTCCCAAGTGCTGGGATTACAAGTGTGAGCCACCATGCCCCGCACTGTGGTATGTGGTGCTGATTGCTCCTGGGCATGAGTCTCCACGCCGAGTATTGTATGTGGTTACTGGGGATCAAACCCGGTTCCTTGCGCTTGCAAGACAGGCACCAGAACCACTGAGCCAAATCCTTGGCCCCCTAGGAATAGCTTTTCTAATTACATGAACTAAAACAGAAAACCAAGGGTCTTCCCTGTTCCTTCCACTGTATCTATTAATTTAAAAAGCTTAAAGGACAGAAAAACCTTTTTTAAAAAAAAATCTTACTTTATTAATAAAATAAAATATAATTATGTATAGAAGTTTCAAAAATTTTCAGATATTGCCTAAGTGACTTTAAGTAACAAGTGAAATTCTTAAATTTCAAGTTTTGTAGTAAAGGAAAAAAGCAATCAGTATCAAAATATTTCATAATTCTGACACAAAGTATGGTAGATTTTAGTTTATCAATTGCAAATGATGATTGTTTACTAGAGTTTTCCTTATCAGGCCAGTTATTGAATGAGGTGTAAGGATTTGAATTCTTGGCCTAGACTAGGAACTTGCTCATCATTATCATTGCTTTTGTATTCTGTGAATCACCTTGCAACATATTCTGAGTTATTTTCAGTAATTTTCCGTCACATTCTGATTTGATAACTGATTGCATGGTCGATGGTCTCATTGCTTTGTGAATACATGGCATGATGTGTGAACCTAGGGAGAGGTCATCTGGCATCGAGTATCTACAGGCAGCATTGTGTCTGGATATACGGAGTGAATTTGCCCAAGTTCCGATTGTGACAACATGAGTTGATGTGGGACGGCATGTGTAAAAGAGATGAGTTGGAGCTCTATGACTAGCCATAAAAAAATGCCCATATGACACGGACTTCAAGGATGGGGCTGGCTAGCTCCGTCAGCAACAGTGAGTGAGTCCTCTTCCTGTGATCAGACACTTCCACTGTTTTGGGGCAGAGCAGTAAAGGCCAGCTTTACTTCCGCCAGTCAAAGACAGGCAGGGCCCCTAGAGAGCTGAACTCTTTACCTCTGGAGGGGCCTGCCCCTCCACTTTCACAGAGACTGCCATTTTATGTGCCATTTTTGTTTTGCTTGCCTCTTTTGTCAAGGTTGCCATTCACTTTCTCTGCCTGGCACATGGCCCAGTGCCCCAGTAGAATGTTTGTTGACTGTCTAAAGGAATGAATGAATGAAGATGTTAAATTTTGTTCTGGCCTGTGTCTTTGACTGCTACCTCTTCCTTCACTCCCAGAGCACCCTAAACATCTCCCTCATAAATCATCTCTCATTTTGGTTTTCTAAATATTTTAGTAATACATATTAGTCATGTAAGGTAGCAGGTTTTGTTTTGGCATATTCACATATTACTTTTTATTAATTGTCCAATGTTTACTTTGTGCCCAGAAATAGTGAACTTCTGCTATTTCTTTTTCATCATTCTTTTTCCAGCAACTAGTAACGTCCATGGCACAAAGCGAGTTATTAATAAGCATCACTTGAATAAATAAATATTTTATCAGGTTTATTATTTTAAAATCACAAAATCTTTGTTGCTTAGGCAAAGTGATTTATCAGAAGTAATATACAAATACAGCACAAAAGAAATGCTTTCAGTCTGGCTTTGACCTAGTTATGTAAGTCAAATTTCTCAGTTTTACATTTTTCTGTCAAGATTCCTAGGTTTAGACCCTTTCTGTCTGATCCGTCTCTTTTGCTAGCAGTAAAGACAATTACTTTCCTTCTTATTGTCTAACTTACCTTGCTAATTTTATTCTCTTAAGGTAGAACTAGGTCAACGAGGGAAAAATTTCTGTATGTGTTTCTATTTTTCCCTTGCTTTCCTATTGGAGTGAGAGTTTTCATCCAATTTTCTTCTTGGGTAAGAATTCCCAACTCTCCATTGAAAATCTCTTTCTGAATTCCTTTCTTCTCAATGTCTTTTCTACTCTCCTTTAATTAAACCTCTGTGCTCCCCTTTTCTTGGACACTACCATTTAGCTAAGTGTTGCTATTTACAACAGCTATCATCTCCTAAGGCTCTTTCCCTTGGATGTCTCCTTCGTGAAACACCAGTTCCAATGCTTATTCAGCTGACAGATGTAAACATGTAAGTCATTTATGAAAGCATTAGCAAACAACCCTTTTCCTTTGGGTTACATATTGAGTAGGATCTTTCTTTGTCACTTGAGAGCTGGTTAAGCTTTAGAGTTGAAAATGAGACCTGAGATTTATGAAAGGAAACTTTATAGCTAGATAGACTTTATAGGAGTTCATCTGGGTTATGAAGGACTTGATCTTGAAGATAAAAACTTGCATCCTTTATGAGCACAGTTGTTGTATATGTTTATTTTCACTATGGTATGTTCAGTTCCAAGTAGTATCAGCTACATAAGGGTGTTCAAATAAATGTGTCAGAATGTAATGAAAAGTCTCTGTCTTCTCATTCATCACAAGGAGAACATCTTCTGGGGAAGGCAAATGATTTAACATAATCTTCTTTGTCTTCTGTAAGCGAAAAGAACTATTTGCTCAGTAAAAAAAAAAACGTGAACATGTGAAGCCAAATACTGTCACCTAACTGCGTAGCTTATTAATGGGTAGTAAATAGAATAGCGCTCACAAAAGCCCTTCTACAACTTGACTCCATTGTATTCTGCTTTCTACAAACACCACCGACCTAGCTTGTCCTCTTTTTGTGCCATTCCCTAACCAAAATGGAAGCAAAGGCAGAATGCTTCGAATTGCTCCCAGTAATTACACATCATGAAATTTGCCTTTTGGTTCTTTTTGACTAACAACAGAGTCCAAATAACCTGTTGAAACAGAAGAAACATACATGGAATTCAGTTCTTCTGTTCAGAAATATCCAGTAAATCGAGGGATGTTTTGATGTACCCAAAGAACGTTACTAAGCGAAGAGTGTAGCCTTTTCATGGTCTTTATAATGTTAGTTTTTTTTTAAGTAATATTGTTATTCATTAAGATTACTGATAACTTATTTTAACCTGATAGCTAATTTTGAGTTATATATTTAACTTACAATTTAATCTTTAAATAAGTTTTTACTAGCAGAATCTCTCAAGATTCAAAATGCAAATTGGACTAGAAAGAGAAATAACATGTTTAAACTTGTACACTTTAACTTAACTGTAATGCTGCTACAGTGTTTTCATGTATTAACAGTATATGGTTTTGTTGTGAATTTTGGAGGAATTCCTACTGGAAAAATGTTGCTAGCCCTGCCTTGGCTGTCAGCCATTCATTGAAATGGGCTATGTGATAAGACTGATGAATTTCACTAATTTGAGGACAGTCAACTAAAGATTATTGTTGTCAGTATATTAGACTTGAGAATTCTAAAATCCAGGGCCAAAGGAGGTGAAAAAATTCACATATCCATGCATGTTATTGAGCTATTAAAATCTTAATTTGGTATCAGTAAAAGTGGTTGGACTATAACTAAACTTGGATTATCTTCCTTTCTCTGTAAAGCTTGAACATTTTTGGTGTTATCAGAAAGTAGGAGAGGGCCAGGGATATAGTTCAGTGGTTCCAGCACCTGTCTTGCAAGCGCAAGAGCCTGGGTTCGATCCCTGGTAACCACACAACAATACTGGGAGTGGAGACTCACCCCAGCAGCAATCAGTACCACATATCACAGTGCTGGGCATGGTGGCTCACGCCTGTCATCCCAGCACTTGGGAGGCAGAGGCAGGAGGATTGCCGAGATGTGAGTTTGAGGCTGAGCTCAGGGCCAGCCTGAACTACAAAGCGAGACCCTTTCTCAAAAAAACAAGAAAGTAGGGGAGTATGATACTACAGAAAATTCATCAGTTTAAATTAGACCTAAACTCAATCTTAATTCATATTGATGCCCTTGGGCATGTAACCACTTTATGTGTAGATTTTCTTGAAATTGAGGTAGTATTTTCTTCTTATAAAGTAGTTTTAAGGAAGAAAACCAGTTAAATTTAAGCAACAACTTTGCATGGTAATTAAAAGTGTCACCTCCTTTGACTATTAGGCTGTTTGAATTCAAACTCCCCTTTGACACTTACCAACAGTACAACCTTGGATTCAGATTATTTATTCTCAGATTTCTTTTCTTTTTTTTTTTTTTTTTTTTTTTTTTTTGAGACAGGGTTTCACTTTGTAGTTCAGGGTGGCTCTGAGCTCAGCCTCAAACTCACATCACAGCAATCCTCCTGCCTCTGCCTCCCGAGTGCTGGGATTACAGGCGTGAGCCACCATGCCCGGCACTGTGGTATGTGGTACTGGTTGCTGCTGGGCATGAGTCTCCACACCCAGTATGGTATGTGGTTACCGGGAACTGAACCCGGGCCCTTGTACTTGCAAGACAGGCGCCCCAGAACCACTGAGCTATATCCCTGGCCCCTATTCTCAGATTTCTTGATCTCAAAAATGGTAATAAACCAGGCATAAAGGTACATGCCTATAATCCCACCACTCTGGGAAACTGGAGCAGGAGGACTGCAAATCTTAGTGCAGTCTGGGCAATTTAGAGACTTAGTGAGATCTTGTTTCAAAATAGAAAACGCCAAGGCTGGGGATTTAATTCAGTGGGTCCGACATCTGCCTTGCAAGCTCAGAGTCCCAAGTTCAATTCTCAGTAACCACATACCACAGTGCTGGGCATTGTAACTCATGTCCCTCAGCAATCAGCACCACACACCACAGTGCTGGGCGTAGTGGCTCATACCGGTAATCCCAGCACCTGGGAGGCAGAGGCAGGAGGACTGCTATGAGTTCAAAGCTTGCCTTGGCTACATAATGAGCTCAGGGCCAGCCTGAACTACAAAAACAAGACCTTGTCTCAAAAAGAATAAGAAGGCCAAGGATATAGTTCTGGGTAAAGGGCCTGGATTTAGTCTCCATTACCACACTATGGTGGTAGAGGATATGTAGCATATCCTCTCTCACAACCTCTACTTTTCTCTCTCTCTCTCTTTCTCTTTCTCTCTTTTTTATGTGTTACACAGATATATATATATATATATATATATATATATATATATGTATGTATCATATGTTTAGATAAAAACTTTTTCATTTATAAAAGGATCCCACTTGAATTAAGTACTTAGTGAATGTTTGGTACACATTGGCTTCTTCTGTTATTACAATATGACTATTATTATGACTACATTTAAGCATTTCCTCTAAACCTAAATGAAAATCCTATACTCTGTATACTGCCTGTATATTTCATAGCAAATGGATCCCAGGTTCACTATAGTTTTCTATAGGTTTGTGTCCATATATATTTCTTCTGTAAAAGGGACTTAAGTATTTAAGATAAATTAATCACATGTATACAGATGGTCTTCAGCTTATAATAGTTCAACTTAAGAATTTTCAGCCTCATATTGATGCAAAATCAGTGAACATTCATTAGGAACATACTTCAAGTTTTGAATTTTGATCAAGCTGTCAAAAGGTGAAAAACATTCTCAAAATTTTGAGCAATGGCAGTAGCTGCAGCACCCCATCAGCTTTCTGTGAGAACCAGTGTGCACAGTGGCCAGGGCCGAGCTCTGATACTTGGTAAGTCAGATCTATTAAATGCATTAGTGACTCTGGAAATAATTCAATTTGCAATGCAAACTATTGTAAGTCAAGAAGCATCTGCCTATGAAATATAGTTATAAACTAATTACTCTTCAAACTACAATACCAAAGTAGATTTCTTTACTTGAGAACATAGCTGTACAGAGTAAATTGACTGTGCTTGAAATCTTCCTCCACATTACTCTTGAAGATCCACAGCCAGTTTTGGAATAGTTGCATGGTGAGTGCTTTCTTAGTCTTCACCAACTAGGTGTTAGACTGATCATCACTCACTGGGGACTTGGGCACTGGTTGACATGGGGTAGGTAGTATCTGAATTTGTGGTATACCAGCAGTCCAGATTGAATTCAGCATCCTGTATCTCCCTTTCCTCTCATTTCTTTAACCAAAGGAAAGCAAAAGTAGTTTAGGGCAGGGATTTTCATTTAAAAATGAAGAGTGGATTGTAGAAAAACACAGATTGTTCGTAATGAAAGCTGTTTGGTTTTTATTAGCATTAGAGTCCATGTGCTTGCTAATTTTCAGTCATTTTCTCCTCAGGAATGGTCCCCCAGATTCTAGCTTCCACATCGCTGCCTTTTGAATGGAATCCTCTGTGACTCGTTGTAATTTTGGTGCATTTTCTGTGTGTTTTTTTCAAAATGTTTTGACTTTGCCTTAACTTTGGCTAGAATGGGGGAGGAGAGTGGCAGCAGGGGAGTGAGATCAGCAGGACTTCCAGGGTGCCATCGGGGAGTTTTAAACTGTCAGAAGTTGCCTAGCAAGTCATAGTAAGCTGAATTTCTGTTAATGCCACACACATCTATGACACAAGGTTCGGTAATTGTGGGTGTACAGAGGTCTTCACATGGTGGCCTTTGCTGCTGGGTGCCCCAACCATCTCTGACCTCTTCCAGGCACTTGCAGAGCAGTTCCATATCAGGCAGTTCAGAATTATTTTTAGATACTGATAGCAAAAAATTCTGTGGTTAGGGTCAGGTAGCCAAGGGCTTAGGACAATTTAGAGAGAAGTAACTGAGAACATCTTGTGAATGTACTGTTTCCCAAGTCTTAGTAACAAAAATGGTCGATGGAAAATCTTACCATGAAGACAGAGGTGTCTATTTTATTCCTAAGATGTAACAGATGCCTAATGCATTTTAAATTGTCTAATACATAAGGACAAAAAGTTTTAAATAAGAGTATGAACTGAGAAAGAAATTATGTGTATCTTATTGGCACTTAATTTTGTTGTTTTGTACATTTTCTTAAATGTCAAAAAGCCTCAAAGAAAAAAGGGCATATCCTCATTATTTATGAATTCTATGTTTACTAATTCGCTTGATCACTAAAATTTATTTTTTAGTACAACACATCCCCAGCCCTGTCTCTCTTTAAGGCAGGATATAGCAGAAGTACAGTAGCTGAAATTCCACCATATGTAGTGACGTCTGGCAGATAGGTGGGAGAGGGCGCCTCAGGTCTCTTCTGAGAGGTCACGGAGCCTTCTGAGATGTCAACAGAAATGTCTCCCAGACCTTAGAGCAGTGATTCTGGGTGTACCAAAGTTTGTGCCTTAGAATCTGTCCAAAAATAGCCCTACTGATGGCTATGCTTCTTGGGCTATGGAGACCATGAAAGTACAGGAAGCCTCTAGAAAATGAAAGAGAAGGCAGCCATTCTTCCTGCAGACAGTGCCATCACCAGAAGGAACTAGGACCTGGATGAGGATTTGGCAGAAGGCTGTAGAGACTAAAACCAGGGGAGCAGTGGAAGCCTGGGAGAGAGGGCTTGTGCCCCAAACATGAATGAGGTTCTGGGAATATTTTCCCCAGCCTCAGAGGAGACTGAAGTGATTGAAGAAATGTGCTATCTTAATGAGAGTCCACTTGAACTTGCAGATGGCAAAGCAAGAGGAAATATTTCTGTTTCACACCAGTGTTGACTCATCTCTACTTTCTGATAGCAGATTTTCTAGCCCTTGTTTCCATGTTTGTCTGTTGTCCAACCTGATGATTTCCCCTAGATTTACATCATAACTATTAAGGAAGCCTTAGGAAATGCCTAGATCTACTCCAAAGACTCTGGTCGAGTGGATCCCAGGCTTTTCAAGTGATTCATGTTTTTAGCCAGGATTGAAAAGTGCTGCCCTCAAATATTTTCTTGAAGTTTTCTACTCGCCTTAATCCATTGTGCCCCACAGATAGGTTAGGCAGGAACCCTGCTTTGGAGATCTCTAGTAGGTGCCTTCTTTGAAGTACAAGTGGGCTTGATGCCAGTCTCTGTTGACTGACCCACTGTGAGGAGTTCACCTGGACACTCCAAGCTGGTGCTGTCTCCTGCCTGGGCCCAGCATAAGCTTTCCAGTGGCGAGGCTGTGGGGAGGGAAGAGTGGAAGCTGTGGTTACAGCGTGGGCGAGTAGGAAGTGAGGAAGAGGGCAAGGTGAGGGCACAGTGACGGGTCATTGGAAAGGAGCAGACAGGAAGGCTGCTCTGCTCTCCCTCTGCCCCATCCTGCTCAGCCACACACTGTGAAGTGCAAGTCCTGGGCCTCCCCCATTTATTAGCTGTTCAGTGATGATAAAATTACCTAACTTTATGAGTGGAGTAACTGTGGGATTCAAAACATGTCTGTCTCATGGAAGAATCCAAATATTTCCCCAGCTTATATAGCATCTTCTAATTTATATCCACAGTGTATTTGTTCAATAATGAATACAATAATTAATAACTTCCCAGATGGTGGCTAAGCTTGCTTTTACATTCTTATAGTTAAATAAGTTGAGACATTGTGACAAGAAGATTAGTTAGGAAAAAAATGGCATGTCATTTATTATCAGCCCAGAACACTCAGAATTGTTACTTGTAAGAAATAAGCTCATTATTAATAGAAGATTACTTTTCTTGTCTCTATGTGATTATTTTCTGAAATTAAAAATAAACATCTTCTTTATTGCAAAGCAATGCATGTTTATCTAATGCAAATTAGAAAATAAAGATAAGCAAATACACAAAATTAAACATCTCCATACCCTTCCACCTAGAAATAACTGCTGTAAATACTTTAGAAAATCATTCTAGACACTCAGTGCTTCTGTATAGCATTTGAAAAACTATAGTATACTTTCTTTCACTTCATATCACTGGTCGAGAACATTCTGAGTCAATACATTTGCCCTTACTACATCGCTTTTTTTAAAATCTTCAAATCTTTATTGGTACATTATGAATACACATCATCATCACTTTTTAATGTTGACTTACTAAGGTGAGTAATTTTGTTTGACTTTTAAACCACATTTGTTTACACAGAAGCCAGAAACCCACAGATAAGGAAACATCTAAAGAACCCAGGTGTGACTGTGTAGAGAAGTTGAGTAATTCAAAACAAAGTGCAAAACAGAAAAACAGTCACAACCAGTTTGTCTGTTTCCTACGGCCCTTCTACCTACAAGTCTGCTGCTGACTTCAAAGAAAAGTCAGCACAGAGGAGGTCCAGAGTATAAGGGGCAAAATGAAAATCAAACCCAGGATGATAAGAGATTAAAGGGAGGTTGATCAAAGACCTAGCATAAAAGCGCTGGCCAGAGACTTGCCTTGGCTCACGGCCCCAAAATATTCATCAGAATGGAGCTGCCTTTGAAGTGATTGGAAGCACTATGCTCAGATGAGCTCAGAGGTCCAAGAGAATGTACAGCGTGCCAAGGATGGCTCTTCCCAGTGCCACTCAGTGAAGGCCCAAGTACGGTTTCTTGGGAATGGTGGGCAGATGCAGGGAGTTTGACTCTACTAGGGATCAGGTGAGGAAACTGACACAGATGAAAATGGATCCTTTGTCATTCTGGGGGTGTGGGATGTACAGGTGTGTTCCCATGTGGAGCTTTGTGCTATGAGCACATGGCTGTAACTGCCCCCATCCTTTTCACTCAGGGTGTTTAAAGAGCATGTGGTATCTGAATGTAGGCAGTAAAGATGTGCTGGTTACCCTCTGTGTTCATTCTTGTTCATCATTTGTTCACTGCTGTCCTGGGTAAGAATTTATAGAGCTCTATGGTGTTGTGTCATAAACTGTCCCTTTCCCCAGAGAGGGGAAGAAAATAAAAGTGCTTCCCAAAAGGCAGTAACCTTTACAGTATTCATTTTAAATTTTTTAAAGAGGGAGTTGTAAAATTACCAAAGATGTATCTTAGATCTTGGGTTAGCACATCTTTTCAGGCTCTGATTTTCTGTTTTGTTTGTATATTTCATTTTACATGGTAATCTATAATATATTTAGGATCTTCATTTTTACTTTCCAGGGACCTCTTTTTTGTTTGTGTGTTTTCTGAGACAAGGTCTTTCTTGGTAGCTTAGGCTGACCCTGAACTCACTATGTAGCCCAGGCTAGCCTCGAACTAGTGGCAATCCTCTTGCCTCTGCTTCCTGAGTGCTGGGATTACAGACTGGTGCCACTATGCCCAGCTCAAAGGACCTGTTTTCTCTCAGTTTCCTGTTCTTTACCCTAGGTGCTAGAGTTTTCCCTGAAATGTCTTGATTAAGCACAGGGTTAGGCCCCATGAAAACACTATTAATGAACTGTCTACCTTAGTGGAGCCACAGTCCAGGAGAGAAAATAATACATTTAAATCCAGAAAATGAATAGGATATAAGCTGACATAGGGCAATCTTTTGAAGGAAGAGAATTTGAACTGGTTTTCTAAAATGCTTGAAATTTGCCTATAGTTCCAGTATTCTGGAAAGGTGATGAGACAGGAGGATCACAAGTTCAAAAACAACCTGAGAAAGGTAACAATTTGGTGATATTTGATCTCAAAATTAAAAAAATAAATAAATAAAAGGCTGGGAATACAGGTTGATGTTAAAGACTTGGGTTCAGTCCCAGCACTGAAAAAAAATCTTTAATTTCAAAACAGGAACATGCATAAAATGATGCACTAGCCAGGGCTAGGACAACACAGCCAAAGTTACAGGAGTGGAAACTAAGGGATTTCTGAGTGGAAAGTGAATACCCTCATTTAAGTGAGACACATGGCTTTGTGTGAGAAAGCAGAGAAGGAGAGCTCTGTTAAATGTATCAAGGTTAGAATAGGCTATGGAATCAGGATTTTGCTATGAACATAGAAGGAAGGCGATACTGAAACCCTAGGAGTGGAACAACCTGCCAAAATGCTTTGTGAATGCTCATCTGTTTATAAAGTGAGGTAGAAAAGGCCTGGGGCAACAGCCTGGGCACAGGAAACTGTGCCTGAGACAGAAGGAAGCAGTGGGAATGCAAAGGATGGTGTGGACACTGGTAAGAGCAAAAGAAGAGCTCATCAGACTGTGGGAGCAGGAGAGGGGGATGTTGCAGTGGAGGAGGAATGAGAGGATTCAGATGACTCAGTTAACACGTAAACATAATTACACCTTATTACCTGGGTGCTACGTGATGGGTATACAGCAAGATTAATGACATCAACAGAACAATTAAGTACACAGAGGAGGGGTCCATGATGAAAAACACAAAGTGAACTCATCTAAACCTTAAAGTCGAGGCAAGGAGCTTTGAGGAGTTCAGAAAAAGAAATAGTCCTTATAAGCTTAAGGGAAGTGAAGGGCAGATGAACCTTGAATGATGAGTAGACTTTGGAAAGAAGAGAGCAGAGGCCAAAGCAGAGGCCAAAGTTGGAAGGACAGAAGCAAAGGTATAGGGCCAGGAACACATAAGAGAGTGTGAAAGATGCAGGAGTAGGTCTGCCTGCCAGGAACAGAAAGCTTGAATTAAAATGCAAAGAAGGAAAAAGACAACACTTGTAACCTGTCTGGTAAAGGTTTTGAGATCCAGTTAAAGAATTTGTAGTTTAACATGGGAAATGATAATCCACTGATGTTTTTGAACAAGTTGGTGGCCAGTGCAGAAGCTCTTTGAGAAATGGAAGTTTGACTGTGAAAAGACAGTAGGATATCTAAAAGAATGGGGATAGTGCTGTCAAAATGAGTACTTTGGTGACTTTCTATCCTAAGAGGATGAAAATGTAAATTCCATTAACTCTGATCATGAAAAGGTAAGTTAGAAAAAAGGAGAAGGCATTATCAATAAGCCAAGAGAAAGAAAAATTCAAGAATTTACTCAGGATTGCAAAATTGGGACGCTGTGGTAAGATTTTCTGTGTACCAAAGCACGGGAGTTGAGAAATGACTGGTTTGGAGGCATCCCTGAGTTTAATATGAATAGAGAAGACGGAACCTGAGGTCCTCATAGGTGAATAAGTCCAAAAGGTAGGTGGAAAAGAAGGTTTGCAGCTCAATTCGAGAACAGATTGAATATACCAAGTTGAAAGAAACTCCACACAGATCAGTGATTGTTTTGAAGTTTTTTTAATTAATTGATTTAGAAAGTAAAGTTCTTTCTAAAGCTCTTTTGAGAACTTATACTCTCTTGATACGGGGGAATTCTCAATTGCTCTTTTGTTTCCATTGCAGAACATTTCAACTTCTTATGAGAAAGACAGTGAAGAGGACTGTAGCAGGGTTTTCTCTATTTTAAGTGTAGACTTTGTGGGCATCATGGTTGATACTGTTCTTCAACAGTCGTAATTCAAATGTTACACATCTTTTAACAAGGCAGTACCTACTAGAGTCAATGTCTTGCACCTTATGCATAATCAATGTTGGTTGATTTGCAATTCATCATGATGTTCAAAATAAAAGACTGGACACAAGAAAAACTAATCAGTTTATAGGCAATTTTATAAAGACAAACAGTATAAATAAATGCAAATCAGATATAAATTTGAATTGCAAAAATTTTCATTAAGATCCAAAGAGTAATAACTGACTTCATATCCTTATGAGAATGATAAAATCCACATTAACCATCCTTTGAAACATATCAAAAATCATGGTATCTTAAAGAGTAAAGCTGACAACTAAAAATTTTCAGAGTGGTGAATGTCATCATGTTAATACCAGGCTCAGGATGACCAAAGCAAAGTAATCTATATTCTTTTCTCTTCTGAAATACTTATTAGCATGAAACTCACTATTTGGAAATACGTGGGCCCAGAGACTTATCTCGACGAGGAGAGTCTTGGAGACTAAGAATGAGAGGACAAAGACCACTCTAGAGTAAAATGAGTTAGCTGAGGTGGAGAAAAGAGTGAAACACAGATAATAATCATCATGCCGCCAGAATTGACAATTGTATAGTACAAAAAAGAAGTATCAGTATAGTTGACATGATCATAGAAGGAAGCACTGTGTCCCCTTTTTCTCTTCAAAACTTTTAAAGAAGTATGTTCCTTTTTTTAATCTTATCCTCTCTCTGGTCTTAACAGCCGCTCGACTGATCCAGAACATGGATGCAACTATTGAGCCTTGTGCGGACTTTTTCAAATATGCCTGTGGAGGCTGGTTGAAACGCAATGTCATTCCTGAAACCAGTTCCCGTTACAGTAACTTCGACATTTTAAGAGATGAACTAGAAGTTGTTTTGAAAGGTTAGTGGTGATTGTGTCTGAGCACCAGATTCTCTCTTCATCTATCTATTTTTTTATTCTAATCTTTATTGGTACATTATATATACACCTCATCATCACATTCAACTTTGAAAGTTTGTACCAGAATATGACATGATTTGATTCTCATTTTTCCCATTTCTCACACATCCTGAAACCCCCCCACCCCTATATACATGAGCTTTGTTTCCTTTTTTTATTACTATCATTTTCTTTTTCCCGTTGTTATTTACCCTTACTTATACCCTCTTTCCTTGAAATATTTTCTGTTTTGCAATATCAACTATACATACTAGAACTCATTCACATCTTCATTTTCTCATATCAGAGATAGATATGATATTTACACATGTGACCTATTTATTTCACTTATGAGGATATCCTGAAGGTATATCCATTTGACTATGGATGACTCAATCTTACCATTTTTTATGGCAGAGTAATACTCCGTTCTATAAAAGAACAACATCTTCTTTATCCAGTCTTCAGTTGATGGACATTTGGGTTGCTTCCAAGATCTAGCTATCACAAACTGAGCTGCTATAAACAAGGGTGCACATATGCTTCTCTGATATGAATCTTTCAGTTCTTTTGTGTATATACCAACAGAGGAATAACAGGGTCAAATGGTACCACTAAAGCTAGTTCTTTGAGACATCTCCATACTGATCTCCACAGTGGTTGTATGAGTCTACACTCCCACCAATAGTGGAGAAGGGTTCCTTTTTCTCCACAGCCTCACCAACATTTGTTGCTGGCTAATTCTGAGATAGCAGCCATTCTTTGTGGAGAGAGATGAAATCTCAGTGTTGTTTTCATCTGCATCTCTTGAATGACCAGTGATGTTGAGCATTTCTTCATGTTTCTTAGCTGCTTTTATTTCTTACTCTGAAAAGTGTCTGTTCATTCCAGATGTCCGTTTTTGAATTAGGTTCTTTTATTTTGGGTGGGCTGATTTTTTTATGCTCCTTATATATTCTGGATAGTAGCCCTTTGTCTGAGAAACAGTTGGTAAAGATTCTTTCCCATATTGTTGGCTGCCTTTTCGCTCTGCTGATGGTTTCTTTTGCTGTGCAGAAGCCTCTCAATAGGATGAGATACCATTTGTTGATTTTTTCGAAAAAAATCTTTACTATTTTTAGCATCCAATGAAGTAGGACAGTTCATTTAATTCATTTGTAATATGAACAGAAGAATCATACAAACTCAATTATTTTCCAGCCACTGAAAATCTATCCATATTAAGCCCCAAATTCCTCTGAATTATTATCTGTTTTCTTTTAGTCTCAATTTCAAAAGAAAATTAATTGTTATCTATGGTAGAATAGTATATATCGCTACACACACACACACACACACACACACACACACACACACACACAAACACACACAAACACAAAGATAACCTAGGTAGAAAAGATCTTCATCTAATTTGGCTAATGAAACTAACTAGTTCGGTGCCAAGGATATGGGAGAAATACAAGTTTTTTTAATGAACCTATGTTGAAAATGTGATTTTCAACTACAAACAATTGCACTGATGCATTTTACAAAATCACTTTTTTTAGATGTCCTGGAGGAACCCAAACCTGAAGATATCCTTGCAGTGCAAAAAGCAAAAACATTGTACAGGTCATGTGTAAATGAATGTGAGTGCTTTTTATTTTTATTGTATTAGGAGTGTATATATTACAGCTAGAATATACATAGACTTCATATTGAATTTATTTTCATTGCTTTTGAAGCTGTCATTGATAGTAGACAAGGACAACCTCTACTCAGACTGTTGCCAGATATATATGGGTGGCCAGTGGCTACAGAAAATTGGGAACAAACATATGGTAAGGCGATTTTCCTCCTTTTTAAAAAACAAGTAATTCCCACATGGTATCTATTATAATATCATTAATGAACCAAAGCTTCTAAAAATATCTTTTGCCTTTCTTTGCTTTAGGTACTAATTGGACAGCTGAAAAATCTATGGCTCAGTTGAGTTCTAAATATGGAAAAAAAGTTCTTATAAATTTTTTTGTTGGCACTGATGACAAGAACTCTACCTACCATGTAATTCATGTAAGTTTGTGTCAGACAAAGTTATCTTAAACTGTAGTAAAATGTTCATGCACATTGTTGTCATTGATATCTGAAAATAATGCATATTTTCATTTTAAGTGCCTAGGCAAAGGGATAATAACTTCACACACTCTCTCTCTAATATCCAGGTCTCAATTTTAAAATTATTTTCTTGATGCTGTATTTTAGATATCTGCCTCTTACCTCTACTATCCCTGTTTAAGATATCTCTTTCTAAGATAAATAAATGATGAGAGGCTCCCAGCCCCTTCTGTTATGAAACAGTCCCTAATCTCTTTATATGTTTAGTGAAGGGAATCATGCTTTGGTTTACATAATTAATGTGGGCCTGTAAGCTAAAACTCTGTTATTGTTTTAAAAAGAATAAAAAAGGAGATTCTGAACACAATTTTTGTTCTCACTAATTAATATGTATATATTCTCCATTAAGGTAAATAAAATGTCATTCTTTTTAAATAATTTTTTTAGATTGCTTAAAATTTAAACCATTTATTATGGGATCTAAGATGAGAGTAATCATGGTGGGGGGGATCAACTCAGTATTCTATATAGTCTTCTGTGAAGAAACTGACCTAAAATTACAGGTCACAGGATCATATTTATTTTACTACTGAGTGCATTTCTATGGTCATTTTTAATTAAAATCTTGAACAGAACTGAACACAGCTCTCCTGCAGTGGAATCCTCTTTTGTGTTCCAAACACTTTCCTTGGGATCTCAGATTCCAGAATCCTGCGTAGTCACCGTGAGGGATAGGACACTGTGGAAGGGGCAGAGCCCTTTGATGTGAGATGTTTTATGAAGCTTTCCGTAAAGTTCCTTTGGGTCAATGTATTGGTCTGGGCTTCTCAGAGCTGCTGGGATCCTCGTTTTAACTCAGGAAAGCTCTGACTTGCCCTTGTACCCAACTTGCTATGCTGTGCACAGGAAGACTTGTTCGCAAAGGTGAGTGTGCTGGGCTTGCTCCCCTGGATATACTTAAGGTGGAGCAGACACAGCAGAGCAGCATTTTCCTCTCCAGCTGTGGTTTGCGTGTGTTGAAATCCGTCCAGGCAGAGTGATTTTGAAGAGGGCTGAAGAGGCATATTCTGCACTGTTTTGTGACTCAGGATCTCAGTAAACTTTCTAGCAGAACATTTAAACTGGCTAAAATTCCTAGAGTTACCATGAAGCCTTCTATACACCCATCCAAATAAACACGAAGGATACAACTTACTCCAACCAATAATAATGAGTCCCACCTCGGGAGAGGAGTAAATCAAAATATCCCCCAGGGGACATATTAGAAAATTTTGAACCTGGAAAGTCCTGCAAATGTGCAGTTTAGAAATTCCTTAATACTAGATTGTAATGTACCCTTGTTCACCGGAATCTTCTACTCTGCATTAAAAAGCTTTCCTAGAGTATATTTTGTTAAATCTTCTCCCAATTCCCTTCATATGTATAGCACAAAGCTTTCAGATTATTTAAATGCTCATGAGTTTGACACTTAGAAGTAGCACAGAAAAGCCATTTCCTAATTATGTATTTAGTTTGTGATTGTTACCCTTATAAATATCAAGAGGACTAGGTCTTTGTGCATTAATACACAGAAATGCATATACTTTGTCCAACTGCTTTAGATATGCTGAATGGTTTATTTCTGTGACGTTTATTTTTTATAGTTTGACCAGCCTCGACTTGGCCTCCCTTCCAGAGACTACTATGAATGCACTGGAATCTATACAGAGGTAAATGAAAGAAAGAGGAAAAGAGCAATAACTAAAAACAAACTACAGAAATTATATGAGGTTCTATAAATAATCAAAAAGACTGGAAAAAAATTTGTAAAACTTTCTTATGTTTATTTCTCAGGACAACTAAAATCACACATAAATGTAAGCTACTGTTAGCAATGAACACTGTTCACAGACTAATAGGTAAAGAAGTAAGGAAACTCAAAATCTTTTGTGGGTGTCTTTATGTGTTTAAATCACGAGACCCATTTTTTTTTTTTTTTTTTTTTAGGTTTTTTGAGACAGGGTCTCGCTTTGTGGTTCAGGCTGGCCCTGAGCTCAGCCTCAAACTCACATCACAGCAATCCTCCTGCCTCTGCCTCCCGAGTGCTGGGATTACAGGTGTGAGCCACCACGCCCAGCACTGTGCTATGTGGTACTGGTTGCTGCTAGGTGTGGGTCTCCACACCCAGTATTGTTATGTGGTTACCGGGGAATCGAACCGGGGCCCTTGCGCTTGCAAGACAGGCGCCGGAACCACTGAGCTAACTCCCTGGCCACGAGACCCATTTTGAAAAATCAACTTTAAATGTTTTCATTCACCTACAAGTTGGGTCACTTAAAATAATCTGACTTATCCTAATATAGAGTGAAGCAATAAGGATGAGGGACTGACAGGCACTTCCAGAACTTTCTAACTTCGCTCTCCTGGAACTATGCAGATAGGACCTTCACCTTCTGATTCGCACTTTGGTCAGCGGGCCTATGCTCATCATGCCCCACTAGATTGTCTCACAATGTTCACAATCAATCGTCCCTCTCTCTGGCTGAAAATAATGTGCTCTCGATTACTGATGGACAGAACTAGAATGTTGCTATGATTAGAGACTGAGGATAGGTGTTGGTTCTGCAGATCCATTCTTCACAATTATTTTATCCCTTAGAAATAAGTTAACCTTTGATAATCTTAATGGGTCACAGTGTGGTGGTACTTCCTAAAGCTATTAGCTAAATGTGTTTTGCTACCATTTATTTTGCCTAATTAGTAAGTTCAGATAACATGGAATAAGATGTTTTTTTTTAATGGCAACATGACATTGAAATGAAGAAAATGATATAGTGTATTTTCAAACTTACTATCACAGGTAATCAAAGAGGTGTGGAATATTTGAGTTACTGTATTACTGTGCAGGTTGGAGCTATTGGCTTTAAACAGTGACCAGCTGTTTCCTTTTTCAGATTTGAAAGTAACTGAGAAATTTTGGCTTATCATTCTGTATTATCTTTATCATAAATTTGAGTGCTTTCCTATGTAGGACTGTGTGCTTAGATATGATATTTTTAAACTTTTACTCAATATATTTCATAGCATTATGTTTCTTATATGCAGGCACAGCTGCCAGTCAATGTTTAATTTTGTCAAGTGCTTGTTCTGTATCTATAGAAATGATCAAATGGGTTTTTGTCCTTCGTTTTATAATACACTGTGTCTCTTTTATTTATTTATGTTTTACTGAATCATCCTTGGGGCCCTCGGGTAAATCCTTCTTGATTATGATGAACAGCCTTTCTAATGTGCTGTTAAATTTGCTTTTGTCATATGTTGTTGAGAATTTCGCATCTGTATTCATCAAGGGTATCAGCCCACAATTTTCTTTTCTTATAGTGTCATTATCTGGCTTTGGTGTCAGGACTGGTCACATAAAATGAGTTTGGAAACATTCTTTGTTCTTCAATTTTTTGAAAGAATTTGAGAAATGGTTCTTCTTTACATGTTTAGTAGAATTCAGCAGTGAAGCTACCAAAACTAAGATACTTCACCGTGGTAGAAGTTTGTGAATGATCTTTACTTTCTTGTCCAGCTTGAGTTCATAGAACCCTATACTGCCTAGAATGCTAGTAAATATGCCATAAATTCCCAGGTAGCTTAATCACCAGAAGTCTAGAAGAGCATGTTTTTGTTGGTATGTAAGAATCTCAATAGCTTGAACAGCCCTAAAAGAGTACTTTGATCATGAGAAGAAGTATATCTAGCCACAACAATCATTGCGATTGTTCATTACATTATGTGTCCAGGAATAAGGATACATATGAAACCTATACAAATTAGAGTATCTAGAGAAGAATTATCATCATCATATAGAAAGACTAGGTGATACAGGACAGACTCTTCACCTTACATAGGGACACATTTATCATTCCTGCTCTTAATGACAAACAGTAAAATGAGTTCATCAAGAAATCTCTTCTATTGAGTCTCTTCTTAAGACAGAACTCTAAGGTATTCTGATCATCTGAAAGATAATTTAATGACACACTACTTTGCAAAAGACAAAAGCATTGCGATTCAAAACACAGGGATACACTTCTATGCTAAGGAAACAAATGAAAGATACATATTACTCCTAAAAGGTAATCATTTCCATTCTTAGAATTTTAAAATGCGACCAGCCAACCATAACATATAAGAAAGTTCTCATGAGAAGAATGATGACACTAATTTTTTGAAAATATCATCCATCTTCAGAAGAGGTTCTGAACTCCATATTAGTAACGAATTGGAATTTACCTCAAAGCTTTACTTTCTCCACCTTCTAAATGCATCAAGGCTAATTGTTTTTGTCTTCTTTCATAAAGAAATCTGTGGATTGGAAGTATAAAATATTTGAGCATGGTTATAGATACAGACAGACTACACATAATCTCTGTGCTAGTGTCTATCTGTAAAGACAGGATATGGCAGTAGTCAAACTCAGACTACTTTGTGTATGCCAGTGACAGGCCTTCCTACAGTCTTCAAGAAGAACTTGACCTTTTTACTTGTTTGTTCATACACTGATAAAATATATTCTTGAACAAAACATTTAATTGGTTAAAATAAAAACAAAACCCTAGGTTTACAAGATGGATCTGAAGAGGCAACACAGAAACCAAATATTAGAATCTGTGAGATTTAATAATTCTGTCTGTGGCACAGGAGAAGAAGGCCTGAGTTACACATTAACTTAGAGTTCTTTCAAAATCTGTGGGTTCATAAAACAGGAAGATGATTGCATGATATACCTAGAAAAGAGTACCAGCTGAAATTGGCAGTCCTTTAGATTTGTAACTGCAAGTGGGAACTGAGATTAAACTCTAGATAGGATTTTGTTTTTCTGCTATCCAAAAATACAAGCTGAAAGAAATAGCTGGCCTGCAGTTGAAAAGTGCTGTTGAAATAGGAACTGAGTGAAAGATACCTACTATACTTGAAATTTAAGTTTATTGTTTGCTGTTCATTGAGATTCTACCATGTGACAAAGTTTTCTAGCCACAACTTTCTAGTTTTCTTGCTCCAAGGCACTCATTGTCTAAGGGGAGGAGACAGAGAAGAAAGAAGCAAGTAAATAAGGAAGTGGGATAATTTGAGATCATGTTAAGAAAGGAATAAAATGATTGTATGGTAACTAATGAGTGGAGTAGGATTGGGTAGGTATCTGGCTGTTCTTTTGTTGAATGAAAATGATGGCAGACTCAAATAAATGCCAGCAAATGAAATACAGAAATGTGGAAAGGCCTAAGATAGCTTTCTTGGTTGTCCTCTGTCATTACAGAGAAATGTGTACTTTAAACTTCTGAGTCAGCGTGACTGAGGGTGATGAATGCATAGACTGAACCTCACTACTTAAAACTATGACTTGATGACTATGACTTGGGGAGACATAACCCATAAGAGAAACTAGTGGCCTCATTTTCTCATTTCTGGCTGCTGGCTAGTCAATAACTCAGGAAGTTTTACCCAACTCAGGTATCTAAAATAACAAAACACATAGGGCCATTTTAACTTGGGACCTAAAGAGCATAACAAGAAAGCTTGGGGATATTGACCAAATCCAATTTGTGAAAAGATCTAAATGGAGCTTCAAAATCTGTAGGTTCATAAACATAACAATGTTTTGCTGATATATCTAGAAAAGTGTTTATGAATTAAAAGAATCCAATAAACCTTACCAGTTCTAGTCTGAATCCAGAGTCTTTCTATCTTCAAGGCCTCAGACAGTCCTCATGCTTGTCCAAAGTAGACTTTTCTGAGTCATGCATTCCTTATGTCCTGTAGTCATGCTTAGTTTCAGGCTGTGTCTCATATACAGTACCCAACAATTGTGTGCTACTGACTGGTGGCTTTCATGTGCAACAAGCCTTTCTGTGCTGGTAGCTGTGTGTTGCTTGACATACTGCTTGAACTAAGGAAGGTTTTCAAGCCTATTTTATGGGAAATATTTTTCCACTTGATGTCTCTGTATGTCCTCCCAGAAAACTTCTTGTGAAATACTTAAATATTATCCTCCAAGGTCGGAATAAAAATAGCACAGTTCTGCAACTTCTCAGCTCCTTTACTGCTGTAAAGTTTCTTTTGCAGAAGAGGAAGACAAAAAATGGTAAAATCAGGTGTCTAGATAAAACCCCTGAACCATAGATAGCTGGTCCACTAAGGAGCTCAGGTGTCATCAGCCCATCTGGAAAACTTTTATCTTATCTTTGAGTCTGACTGTCATTCATTAATGATGATATTGAAGTTTGAAAGGTAATAGTGAAATGGCATTGCTCTCTTCTTCTTTGATAATTCCAACAACCATCAGTTCTTGTCTAGGTAGGGCAAGTCCCACTTCTAGACTAAAGTTAAGAATATGAGTTCCTGGTCCTGAAAAATGAAGATAATTCTAGAGAGAGTATTAACCCATGGTGCTGGGAATCATAAATATTATCTCATTAGTAGCATGTGATTTAACACCTCATGAAATTGGTACTATATGAGTTTTACTTAACTGTTTAAAATCATTGTCCCTTTGACACAACTTTAAAGTGGGAGAACTTACTTTTTAAAGAAAAGGCTACATAGATATTTGGGATTGATTCATTCAAACATGAAGGACACTGACTAACTCTATTATAAAATAAGCTGACGTACAACTGTCAGAAAGATAGCTGAACCTGGCCCTGTGCTAACAACAAATCAGTGCTCTCTCAATCACAAAAAATGAAAATTAAATTTCAGTTTTAAAAGTATCCTGGGCAATGTACTATTTAAGTGTTAAAATACATGTCACTTCCTTTTGCCCCAATTAGAGTCATGTAGCATTTTATATATCTGAAAATATCTTAAGAAAAAAAAAAATTCTTGGGCCGGGGACTTAGCCCAGTGGTTCCGGCGCCTGTCTTGCAAGTGCAAGGGCCCGGTTCGATCCCCAGTAACCACATAACAATACTGGGTGTGGAGACTCACCCCAGCAGCAACCAGTACCACATACCACAGTGCCGGGCATGGTGGCTCACGCCTGTAATCCCAGCACTCAGGAGGCAGAGGTAGGAAGATTTCTGAGATGTGAGTTTGAGGCTGAGCTCAGGGCCAGCCTGAACCACAAAGTGAGACCCTGTCTCAAAAAAAAAAAAAAAAAAAATTCTTAAGGGAGACTCATGTCTTGTAAGTGGATTTAGTTACAACAGTTACACCTGGATTTTGATGACTATCTGGTATATTTGGAAATTGCAAGATATTAAGTCTTGTGTTTTAGTCAATTGCAATGGGATGTTTACCAGGCTGGAGCACTTTAAAGGAAGCAGTGTACTTCATTTAACTGTATTGAATATTCAAGCACATCCAAAGCAACTGCTGTCACATGCCACTAGTTCTCTAGGAAATATTACCAGTGTTGCAAGACCAGGATAGAAGTATCTTCCCAGATACTTGGGTTGTCTTACCCCGAAGTTCTATCATTTTAAATGCAACTATAAGGATAAAGATATTGAAATAGAACCAGTTTGTATAGTCAAAGAGAATCACTGGAGGATTCTTGTCATTGTTTTCTCACCTCATTAACAGTAAACTATCTCATATAGTAAAGAAAAATCTCAGTAGACTGATATTTGAAAATTCAAATTATCATCTTTAGAGTCAGAGTCTGCTGATGGCAGATTGATTTATATGCCTTGGAACACAGTTAATTCAAAATGCTATGTGTTAATACTTTGGAATAGTTATTCTCAAGAGGTACGAACTCAAATGTGCTTGTTTACTTCAAAACACAACAAGAATTCTGATTACTTTTTAGTAGCAAAAGTGTAGTTGGTAAATATATGAAATCGTCTTTTCATTACTGTTACTTTAGTGGTTAGGTTTTTATACAGATTCAGAGCTGAAAAATGGTTTATCTTATTAAATTGTAGATCCATGAATAGAGATACAACAAGTTCTAGCCTTACAGGTGGTCATGAAAAGAGGGCTTCTGTCTTTGGGGAACTGTCTGGTAGCACTTAATAAAGGTCACAGAGGGATGGGTTTACATCTCTAGACTTTTAAATTGGCAATTGAAACATTTTGCTTAGGTTCCAGCTCTCATCTCCTTATCAGTTTAGGATTGATAACAAGCTACCATAAACTCAGATGTGTCTTTGCACCCACTGATAAATACAAAGCTGCTCCTTTTTACGTAGGGCTATAAAATACACTGGTGGCAATCCCAAAGCACCTATCTCTGGTATGTGACCTATTTTTCTTGATCATAGTTGTTGGCTTTACTGGTAGAAGAGCTGGTACCAGAACCTTAAATTTTGGGTAAATTTAAATGAGATGAAATTAGTATTTAATTGATGATGGATTATAATGGCTAATAAATAACAGTAGGTGAGATTTAACAAAAGCAGGGTGGTATTTGCTGATCTAATGTCACTAAACTTTGAAGGACATTCATATATACTGTAAATGTTGGTAATACAGCTAGTTTATAGGTTATGTTTATACATTCAAATGTGTATAATGATAAAATGTAAAACATTGAGTTCCCAGAAGAAACCTGAACTCTAAACCTATCATGTAGTACAATTCGACAATAATGGGGGCATTGGAAGCTGAACTGAAACCCACACGGCTCTGCTGCAGCAGCCTCGGGAGCAGCCTCAGGAAAAGTTACCGCTTGACGCAAGGAGACAGACATGAAGATGTCCTACTCCTCTCCTATGAGTTTGTGGCTATCTCTTTGTAATTAGTTGAAAAATAATTGTATATGAGCAGACAACCTAGAAAATCAGATCTGGTGAAGGAATATATTATTATTTAAGGAAAATAGTATAATTACTTATCAAATGTTTTGCAAGTGCAGTCTTATAAAGGAAAATAACTTGATCACAAACTGAAAATTATATAATCTCCATAACCAAATGGTTGCAAATTACTTAGTATGTTCAAAGTGCAGTTTTGCTGCTGTGTTTTCTGCTCTAATTAAAACACATTGATCTTCTAAGAATCTGTGCATTTCATTTCTTTAGTACTTAGGAAAAGATTTCTGTTTGACTGTACTTTCTTTGCTACCAAAAATTAATATTCAATTGAAAACATATTTTAACTGAAAGTACCATTATGAATATTTAGAAGGTTAGCCAATAATTTATTATTTATTTCTTGCAGGCATGCAATGCATATGTGAATTTTATGATTTCTGTGGCCAAACTGATTCGTCAAGAAAAAGGATTGCCTGTTGATGAAAACCAAATTTCTCTGGAAATGAATAAAATTATGGAATTAGAAAAAGAAATTGCCAATGTAAAACATGTTTCTTTCTGGTATCCTAATAATGTCAACTGCTTTTTTTTTCCTTTGGCTCTCTATTATATTTTAAGGGTAAATGTGTAACTCTAAGTGATAAAAAATGAATAATATGATAATTGATTACTGACTTCTCAGTAATCTTTGCAACTGTAGAATTATGGGGCTGGAGATATAGCTCAGCGGTACTGCTACATGCCTGGAAAGCACAAGGTCCTGAGCTCAATCCTTGGTTCTTCAAAAAAAAAAAGAAAGAAAAAAGAAAGTAGAAATTTTATAGTAAATTAGATTCCACCATCCAAGAAATACACTGAACTTGACAAATAATAAACTAGTAGAGTTATTGCCAGTAATAAGTGGATTACATCAAACGTTTACCATTTACTGTCAAACTATCATTAGATATGCTTGAGACTCACACAAAATTGTTTGATTTTTTTTCTGAACAATTTTATTTTAAATATTAAAGTGATCACGAAATTATGTCCATTCCTCAACTAAGATGTATTTCTCCTGAACATGACCATATGGCAATGTGATACCACTGCATTGAGACTGTCACCAGGTGACTTCAGGGAGGGTCACATGGGAAGAACTCAGCAAGAAAGCCAGAGACAGGTTTCTGCATTTCTGCTTTTTCCACACAAACTCTTGGAATCTGTGCGGCACTTTCTTCTTCTATGATGCTCTGACAGGAATCTGCCCCTCCTGAGCAAGCAAATTCTGATGACATCCAGGTTACCGACGGAGCTCATGCGCAGACTCAGCCTAGGACCCAGAGTGTTCTCTGAAATGGCAGTCAGCCACACCTCAGTGCTCTCCTGCTCATGAGTACTATTTGACCTCATCAGAGTCATGAAGAGTAAAAATATTGGGCAATTCTAATTTTCCTGGGGCTACAGAGAACCCAGAATCCTGAGTCATAGCCAGACTACTTGGAGCTGCAGCTGCATAAATAGCTGTTTAGCAATTTACATGTAGCTTGAGGCTGGCAACAGAAATGCTAAAGAACTGTTTGGGTTTTACCACTCCTATTTTCCCAGACTGTGTCTCCCTTTGACCAGCACTGGCTCGGTAGAGGTAGCTTCATTTTATCCTTGAATTATCTGACTATATTTTCTCCCCTAGCTTAGACTCTGAGATAGAGTGTCTCTGAATTTCCATGTATCTCCAGCAGTGCCTGCCATTTTATTATATGCATGAAATGTTTTCTAGTAGTTGTTGCATTTTCAGTAATAGACACATTACATAAAGGGGATATTAAACATTGTCACTAAGTAATAACACCCATCTTTAAACCTTCATTTTTTGTCTCTTATCCCTTAAATTTATTTTTACTCATTTTAGCCACTAGATAGGCATCTGCTATTTTCTTTTCTCTTCTTCTTTAGACTCAGTGTAAAGAATAAAATTGGATATTGTTGAGTATAAAATATGGAAGTAATTAGGCAGAGTATAAAGACAGTCAAGAAAGTACACACATTATCGTTGTTCTCAGTTAACCTGCAAGCTGATTGTGCTATATACTGGGAATTTTCTGTGGTATTTGTGATATACAATTGCGGAAAATATTATACCTGAATTATAACTAAGACAGTTATAGTCTGTGTGACAGGCAGAATATTTCAGAAATGAGATATAGGTGACTATGTCCAAAAAGGTTAGAATGTGAATAGTTACAGACACTACTGAGCCACCCATTACCCACTGCCACAATATTGCTTGTGTGGTTTGACACATTCCAAAATATGAAAAGATTGTGTGTGTGTGTGTGTGTGTGTGTGTGTGTGTGTGTGTGGTACTGAGCATTGAACCTAGGGCTTTTTCTCTAAGCTACATCACTAGAGCTTTTGATTTTGAGACAGGGTCTCATTAAGTTCCTATGTTTCACAGGCTGGGCTCAAACTCTCAGTCCTCCTGTCTTGGCCTCCCATAGTGCTGAACTTAGAGGTTTGTGGCATCGTGCCCCATTTGAAAAGATTTTGAAGAATTTTAAACTTGACATGAAGTCAAATATCCATAACTTACTGAATATATATATGGTGATCAAAATATATAATGAATGGTTAAATTTTTAAAAATTATAGTGAAATATACATTGCTATCAAACCCCTTAAAAATCTTCTCCTACAATTCAAAGATGTCTTACCATCATTCTTGCCACTTTCTGAAGAGTTTACACAAGACTTTTTTGAATGACTGCAAGGTATGAGTAAAATATAGAGAATGATGCTACCAAATACGTTCCAACGGAAAGACAAGCTCTTACAATCTTACAATGGGTCCTCATCCACCTCATTCAGCAGATCCAGCATGAGGAGCTCTTCACTGTTCCGCACTGTCAAACTAACCAATCATTTAAGCCTTTATCATATTTTTATCATACTGTATATATAAAATCTCTTAAACTTCACTTCTTTTTATATGCCAAAATAAATTAAAAATAAATACAGAATAAAACCTAAGTCAAATTGTGATATACATATCCTATATTTTTAGCTCACATATACTTATATTTTTCTTAGTTTTAAATTAATGATCAAAAATTATATCCATAGGCTACAACTAAATCTGAAGATCGAAATGACCCAATGCTTCTTTACAACAAAATGACTTTGGCTCAGCTCCAAAGTAATTTTTCACTGGAGATCAATGGGAAGGTAAGTAGCAAGTTTTATGTAGTTTTTTTACTCTGCTGTTTCCTAAAAGTATAACATTAAAAGCCATTTAATTTATTAATTATTAATTTAATAATTTTTAAAGTCATTACTTATTTATTAAAATAAACTGAACTGGAAAATGAATTTAAATGACATCAGACATTTGTAGGGGAGGTATTTCAAAGCACGTGTATTTATTTAGAATGAATGATAAAATTCTTTGCAAGGCAGATGTAAAATAATATCAGAAATTGTTGTAGAAGGAGTTTGGAAAAAGTGAACATTTTTCTGATCCCATTACATAGTCATTTAACTTGGGCTGCCAAATAAAACATTGAATTTCTTTTTAACTCCTAGAACATGATAATTTATCCATAGAACTTTCCATATTCTTATCAAGGACATCTATGATGTTCAGAACAAAAACAGAATAAAAATAAGAAATTGTTGCATAGGTTTTATTTAAAGACTGAAATTGACTTCATTTTGCTTAGCTAGAACCTACTAATCTCTTTTTGGGTCAGTGGATTTGTGCTTATATGCTAGTTAATGCACAGAGTTAATTGGGAAAGAAGCACTATTAATAGAAAATGTATGAACTATCAAAGTCAATGATAGAATTTTCCTTGGCACTAATTTTGGGAAACAGGGACTTTTATAAAAGCTTTTATAAAAGCTGAATCAGACATTTCTTGCTTTGAACTTTCTAATATACCATGTTATACCATAGATATGCTTTGAAATACTAATCCTAGCCATCAAAAGAAGTAAGGGATATAACATTACACCTCTTATTCAGTAAATGATCTCTGTATATGTATCTAAGAGTGTAAGATATTGATTATGTTAAATGCTCTTAGTTCTCATATAAGCAGTAGTACACAAGATTCTGTCTTTTTGCAACTGTAAAAGTAGCTTTGGAAGTATAAGAACTGCGTGCTCATAGGCTAGCAGTAATTATCTAAAACAGATCTTTTTGTTCATGCATAACACTGTGCCTCTGCCATGACACTGTGCCCACACTTATGGCAGGAAGACTACTGAAGGAGTGGCTGTGCTTGAGTTGTTCTCAATACATACTTATAAAAGTCAATTACTTGAGGCTAGGGATTAGCTCAGTGGTTCCAGTGCCTGCCTTGCAAGTGCAAGGTCCTAAATTCGATCCTCAGTAACCACATACCACACCAGGCATGGAGACTCACACAATCTGTACCACATATGACAATCCTGGGTGTGGTGGCTCACATCTGTTATCCCAAAACTCTAGAGGCAGAGGCAGGAGGACTGCTGTGAGTTCAAGGTTAAGGTCAGGGCTAGCCTGAACTATAAAGCAAAACCCTGTCTCAAAAAAAAAAAAAAAAAAGGAAAAAAGAAGTCAAACTCTTAATATATGTTTTAATTTTTGCATGAATAAAAGAAACTTAATTTTTAAAAATTATTTTATTTTTCTTCTTTTTAAAATATTTAGAAAAAGATTACGCAGGGCTTAATTTCTGATACATTGGGCAATTCTAATTTGTATGTCTCAAATCTGAAAGGTTTTGTTTTCACTCTTAGATGGTTGGTATAATATGCTATCTAAATAATATATTGCAGAACTAACTTTTTTCCAAAAGCTGATTGAAAAACCTGAGAAAAAGTCCCAAATAAATAAAAACTTGGCCATGGGGGTAAACATTTTTTTTTTTTTTTTTGGAAACAAGATCTGGCTTTGTAGTTCAGGCTGGTCCTGAACTCAGCCTCAAACTCAGCAATCCTCCTGCCTTTGTTTCCCAAGTGCTAGGATTACAGGCTTGAGCCGCCCCACCCAGCATTTGTAGTATGTGGTACTGTTTGCTGGTGGGGGTGAGTCGCCATACCTGGCATTGTTGTATATGTTTACTGGGGATCAAACCAGAGACCTTGCCCTTGCAAGACAGACGTTGGAACCACTGAGCTAAATCCTGGCTCACTGGGGTAATTATCTAGTGATGCAACTGATACCCTTTAATGTCTGACCTTCTCACAATGATGAAATCAAGAGAAGAAATCATAATAGCTTAATGTTTCATGCCTGCTTTTTTCCAGCCATTCAGTTGGTCAAATTTCACAAATGAAATCATGTCAACTGTGAATATTAATATCCCAAATGAGGAAGAGGTGGTTGTGTATGCTCCAGAATATTTAATCAAACTTAAGCCCATTCTTACCAAATATTCTGCCAGGTAGGTGTGTCAGAGAGCCCATGACCTCAAAGTTTACATTTCATATCGCTCTTTAGAAGCTTTGCAGCCTCATCTTTTCTGTTGCTGGGTGGTGGGTTTTTTTATACAGAGATCTTCAAAATTTAATGTCCTGGAGGTTCATAATGGATCTTGTAAGCAGCCTCAGCCGAACCTACAAGGAGTCCAGAAATGCTTTCCGCAAGGTGAAGAAAAAATCTCTCTTTTCTTAAGACTTAAAGCATAAAGAGATACATGGTTGTGAAGGCTTGCCATGTATTCTTCTAGAATGTGGTGAACTTTGCCAAAGATAGTTTTTCAAATTGGGTTACTTTGCACAGTTAGGCTACATATTACCTAGAAAGGAGGTCAGTTGTCATGGGCTTCACCATTCAATGGTGATTATCTGGGATATCATAATCACAAAGCCCCATAAAGAGTTATCATTGTTTAAATGGACATTTCATGAAAGAATTCATGTTGATTTATTATTGTTGTAGCTGTTGTTACTGTTACTGTATTTGAAGCCATTGCAGTGGTGTCTTTCTCAATGAATTTGATTTTCAGGTGCTCATAGCACACTGACATACACACAGATGGACTGCATTGATGAGGACAGTCCACTGTTGGAACTTCAGCTGGAGATATAAACTTAAAGCCTTTACTGAGACTGTTCCTACATTATTTAAGCAGTCAGCATTTGAGTCTTCCTGTAAGGGGAGTGGGCTATAGGGATTGAGGAAGGAGAAATTCTAACAGATTTACTGAGTGGTGTCCTGGAAAGAAAATGACTGTGAATGGTCAACAATTCTCATTCTTAAAGTTTAAAAGGAATGTGTAAACATATTTTTTAATTTGAATATAAAAATGTTACTGTGCTATTTCCCTTACCTAGCTTATTTCCCTTGTTTATACTTAAATTTATGCAATTTCATTTTTGTGAAGCATTTGAAGTTCAGTTAAACCATTAAAAAGGCAAAAGTGTGTTTTCTCTGGTGTAAGATATCCCCCTGTTACATTTATTGAACAGTACTTCACATTTATGTACATGCAGTGGGTACAATGTTGTATTTTTTTTTTCCTAAAGCTTTCTAGAAAGATATTAACCTGTAATGGCCAAAAGTGCTATTGGGACATGCCTCTGAAAATATACTTTATTTTCAGACCATTTTAAAGTATCAGATTGCACTTTATTGTAAGCTAGGGGTACCTGCTTTGGGAGGAGACGTGATAAGTAATGCAAGGATTTAAATGAGACGTAAAGAATAGTCATGTGAAATGTATACTCCTGCCCTCTACTCCTGGCCATTTTCTTCTCTCTTTTATAGGCCCTTTATGGCACAACATCTGAAACAGCAACTTGGAGACGTTGTGCAAACTATGTCAATGGGAATATGGAAAATGCTGTGGGAAGGCTTTATGTGGAAGCAGCGTTTGCCGGAGAGAGTAAACATGTGGTAATGTCTTCAACACAATACTTTATTAACTGTGCAATAGACTAAATTTGTTTCCACTGAAAGGCAATTATAGTTGTCCATAATTTGGCTGACGTTTTATTAATTAGACAGATGACCTCCAAATACTAATGTGTAATTCTTTACTAACAAATTTACCCTCTGTGCCTCAAGAGTTTAATTACAGTTTCAGTTCCACATGTTGTTTGATTTAAAATCAACTGTCTCTTCTCCAGATGCAGTGTATTTAGAATACCCAGTCTGTGTTCTCTTGAACAGCTGTTTGTAAACTAGTCCATTACCCAAATAGGCCAAAATTAAATACCTGTCTTCAATACCTAGAGAGTAGATCAGGGTTTGAAGTGTAAGAAATGTATCCTATTTGTCAATGTGACTGAAACAAAAACATAGACTAAACGACATGATGAAGAGTTGACTAAAATGCTACTTCATGCTTCACTCAATCACTAATGGCAATAGCAGCTAGTACTTTATTAGTTCTTCTTATAATGATGGGAGAGACCACTACATTTCTAAGATGACTTTTCAAAGTTACTATGTGTGTATTTAAGGCATTTAATTTGAAACACTGATAGTAGCAATATTGCTTTAAAATATAATGACCCCATACACTCATTAGTCTGTGTCCCAGCTTGTCTGTAATTGGATATATGTTCACATATTGCATCACATAAATGTAACATGTGGCTCTGCTTTTGAAGAATTCTTTATTACAAAGACATAACGGATGGCCTAACTGGGCTTCTGTACTTTGGATTTGAGGTTGAGGATTTGATTGCGCAGATCCGAGAAGTTTTCATTCAGACTTTGGATGAGCTCAGCTGGATGGATGCGGAAACGAAAAAGAAAGCCGAAGAAAAGGTAAAGGCCAAGCGAGTGTATCCAAATGCAATTTTCTTATAGGAAACATTTAACTTTAAAAACATCTAGTAAAAATGTAATCCTAGATAGCGTGTAAAAACTTCTAGTTCCTTCAAGACATAATGACTCCAGGAACAGTTTTATGGAGAAAGATATTTTCTATTGATTTTCATTGTTTTCTCTGCAGTAAGCACCATTTATTATTTATTTTAAAGCTTTTAAAGTACTGCCCTTTTACTTTCCCTCAAGGAAGACCTTAGAAAATGAACTACCATATGAACTGATAAAGAATTAAAAGTTAATATATCAATAGTTCATATAGTTTATTCTTCTACAAAAACGAACCTAAAAGATCACTACCAGTGGTTTAAAATCATGTTCCCCTAATTTGTAATATGAGTCCACTTAGACTTATAACACAACGTATTTAGGTTTTTCCATGACTAAAGGAAATAAAATATTAAATTTCTGTTCAAGCAAATATAAGATGATACATCATTTGTGTGTTGTAAGATCTATGGCTAAAGGGATATTTTTGTAATTATTCTTATCTACATTTAATGAGCAGCTTTTATTAAAAATTTTTAATGTCTTGCATATGAGTAAAACTAAGATTTCTAAGACAGTATTTACAGTTACTATGACTACTTGCCTTTTAAATTATGTAAAATCTTCAGAGAACATGTTCTGTGAAAGCATGAACTTGCTTTAGATTCACTGTGATCATTTTCCTGTAGTTAAGGTAGGAGAAAGAACAGATCTTTCGATTAATACTGGAGTCCATCATAAACCACTAGAATCAATTTCTGGTCTAGTTCTCCTCCAGTGTTAAACCAAGTGGAAATGGTATCCTTTTGTCAGCTTTCAAAAGAGCCCGAAGGTGGGTGGGTTAGGACTAGCATTAGGCCCAGCCGCCGGACTGTCTTTCCATCATCTTGCCAGTTCCTCAGCCACTCAGGTTGCACTGCTTCTTTAGTGTCTGAGCTATCTCTGACACAGTGGTGTTTGAGTTGGACAACTGGATTTTTCTAGACTTGCATTTCCACAGTGTCGCAAAACACTGGACCTGCAAGTTGTTCCACAGAACAGTTCCATAGTCAAAGAGTTTGCAAAATATTTCTTATAGAAAGCTTGTCTGATCCCCCTCTGAGCTAAGTGATATGCTTCTAGGGCTTGATCATATGGTACCAGACCTCAAGCACGTTTGTCACTACCCACTGTGGCTTTTCTCAGCAAGCTCTGTGGGGACAGAAAATTTTGCCTAGCATTGTGTCCTCCGCTCTTGACAGAGTACCTGATTCTTGCAGGGTACTCGGACCTATGATGAATGGATAAATTCATAAATTCATTCCTCTTCTTGGACACGTACATAAAACTTAGATTCTAACCTTAGAATCTAATCATTTTCAAATTCCCAGAAATCTGGCAATAAGAGAAGGTGCTCCACTTCGACAATGTTTAACCAAACTATTTGACAACAACACTTATTATGTAGTAGTGCTTTCACCTTCTATAGAATTGGCATCCCTGAGAATTCTCTAAGGGAAAATGCTTTCTAGCATCTGGAGCAGCACTGAGAAAGAGCTGATGTGCAAGGAATGGATAGGGTACAAACTTACAAGAGAGTGGGCTGGGCCTCGGTGGTACATTTACTAGACATTTCCAGAGAAGTCCTGGGCTTACTCAGCAGAGTTTTGTTTTGTTTTGTTTTTATGTTCAATAAGTTTGTAACCAACCATAGCCACTTGATGACAAACTGCATAATCAGAGATACAAGCTTCATTCTCCGTGAAAATCTTTAATTAACTGGATCATTTAAGAGCAATAGGATACAACAAATCAAAAGTGAAACATATGTAACCAAACTGACAGAAATGAAAAAACAAAAACTACTCATAAGCAAATAATAATAATGAAATGATAAAAATAAATAAAATAATTTTAAAATAATAAAAACTATGATTTAGAAATAACAATGCAAAGGGGTTAATATGAACTGAGGTAAAAAAGAAAACTCTGTTTGCTACTTTTTTACAGTATCATTCATTTAACTTGTAGCGAGGTACACTGACTTTGAAGGGAAAAAAAAGAAGACATAAAAACTCCAGAAACTTCAGGAACTAATATTCAGAAAGTGTATTAGCACTAAACCTGTGAAAGCCTTTATCTGTTTTCGCTACCAAATCAATGAAGTGGAAAGATAATTATATCTTGCAAGAATGGAAGTTCTAAATATTACCTTTGCTATAAAATTAAAGAGAAAAATCCTTCAGAGAAAAAAGTTCATAAAAATGCAATATGTGTGAAACAATGACTTTTGTCATTTTTCAGTTTTTGGTTTTTTTGGGAGAGCTGCAGCTTGTAAGAGAACAGCCTTAGAAACTACGTTTTAAATCTGTTTTTTTTTTTTTTTTTTTTTAATCCAAGGAAAATCCCTTGCAAAGCACTCAGGCTGAATGTTGTCAGATATTCTCTTTGTATACAATGTAAAGTGTGTTATTCAATTGCCCATCTGGGGCAAATTATAATGCTTGTGTTTGAAATGTATATAATTATCTTTACTTTCAATATTATAATTTTTACAGGCCTTAGCAATTAAAGAAAGGATAGGCTATCCTGACGACATTGTTTCAAATGATAACAAACTGAATAATGAATACGTTGAGGTAAGTTTCCACAAAGGCCAGTGATACCTGCGGCTGGTGGTAACGTCATGTCTAGCTGCAGGAGGCCCAAACTGGGTAAACTAGTCTAAAACTATTGGCTTTACTGTATAAAACCTTTACACAGGTTCTAAAGATATTATTCTTATTTGGCCTTGTGCTTCGTTAGACCAGACTGTGTTGGTTTAATTGCTTTGGTTTCCATATGCTCCATTTGAAGAACAGTAAAGGAAACCTAGTGTCCTCTCAAGGGCAGCAGGTGATATCAAGGTGATAAACAGCAGCAGCACTCAGGCCCCTTGTCATCTCTTTGCATGTGCTGGAAAGTCTGAGCATCCAGTTTTCCTCCACTTTCCAATTATTCCCCCATTGTATAAATCAGGTCATGCTTCCCATATTTAAATAAATAAATAAATAAATCTCTAAGGAGAGAATCAGAAATGTTTTACTCTCCCCTAGTAATATAACAATTAAAAGAGAAGAGAGTTGATCAGTCACTCGAAGGCTGCTTTTAAACTCAGCTGGAAATCCTACTATGGATTTTGTGGACACCATCACTACTCCACACCCTGATCATCCTTCTGCAAATCCAGCAGTGACAGTGGTTCATAATCCTTTATCAGCCTCACAGGGTGGTTTCCAAGTTGATTGCTCTATATTCTCTTTCTACAAGCAAAAACCTCAAGGTGTCTTTCATGTGAGCCCTGTAGACCTTCTAGGTCCCAAGGGGTCCTTATTATAGGGCTTCAGTGGCTCAAAGGCAAATTTCAGTTCCACCACTCATATGAACCCAGGCAGGCCAAGTAACGAGTTTCATCAACTTTAAAATGGTTATTGCAATCTTCCACTCATAGGATTACAGAAAAGATTATATGAGTTTATTTAAAATGCTGAGGACAGTGGTAGGCCTGCATTTGATTCCAAATAGGAATGTGAGGATTAGAATATCTTGAGAGGCTGGTTTGCATTTGGTTTCATTTGCTTGATCAAAAAAAAGACTGAAGATGTAATTCAGCTAGAATAGTGCTAACCTTTAAGACAGAAGGAACTAATTAGGCTTAAATCCTTCTTTGGTATGTGTTAAATATTGGCTCTTTAAGTTATTAATGAAAAAAATTCAAGATATGTTGTTGGACAAACTTTTGAAGACACTGGCTTTAATATTTTTTCCCAAATCATTTATATAGCTGGCCTACAAAGAAGATGAATACTTTGAAAACATAATTCAGAATTTTAAATTCAGCCAAAGTAAGCAATTAAAGAAACTCCGAGAAAAGGTGGACAAGAATGAGTATGTATATTTCATTTTCTAATTTTTCACGTGGAAGACAGCTCCCAGGAAAAAATCAAAAAGTGCAGTGTTCTCTTTTCATGAAGAACTTTTCAAATCATCGTATGATATTGTCCTAAAAACAGAAAGTTAAAGAAATTTAATTGCTTTTCATTGAGGTGTTCAACATACCTGTTTATTTATTTCCTTCTTATTCCATTGTTTATAAACAATGTTCCAACTTGTTTATAAACAGAGTTCTTAAAAACACCTTTCTTAAGAAACCCACAGCTTCTTCAAGCTTACTTTCTGCCTTTCCTATATCCAGGATTTTGTTCTGCTGAATCCTTACCTTTTTCTATTAGTCACGCATCTCATAACTCCACCTACTTTCTAGACTGGTTCATACAACTCTTTCTTAAATCAGCAGTTGCCAAATAGGAGATAAAAGGAATTACCCTCACAAGTAGTCTTTAAATGCCCTTAATCTTCACTTATGAGCAGCCTCAGCACTTCGCAGTTATCTGGTTGTATCTAACACACTTATCAGTGTGTGTGGTGCACATTTGAATCAGTAGAGCTGCTGATGGTGCCCTTTCCCCACTATTCTTCTGGCCACTGGCGAACAGGTGTTATTCCCCCCGCTTTAAATTCTCAGTACCCAACACATAGAAAGTCCTCAATTAAACTGAATGAATAAGTGAAAACCAGATACACTAACTTGATTTTGGAGTTAACACAATAAATTGCCAAAGAGATGCTGGTATCATTCATGCACCCATTTATTCTTTCATTCATCCATTTGTTTTTTTCACTAATTGATTTATTTAATTTCTGTTCTGGAATACTAAATCTAGATGATCTTAAGCTCTGGGAAAATCAGAAGTGCGCAACAGCAGAATGTAGACAAGATATGACATGGTAAATGGTACACCAAGGAGGAAAATGTGCCAAGAATGATATGAAGTACCATATACAGTGGGACTGTTTTATGACAAGACTATTGTGTTCTAATAAACCAAGTACAGGTTGGAGAAAATTACTGATATAACTGGCATATATTCTAGTCTTTACTTCAACTTCCAAGACTCCTGCAGCACTGAGGTATCCCGAAACACAGACTCTTGACTCTTTCTGGGTTTAGGATTTATATTAGAGTAAATATTGCACTATCTAAAACTGCAACTACAAGTGCATATTTAGTATCTTGGAAGGAATAAAGAAGTGTAGATATATACGATTGGTGGTATGATCAAGTTATCAAATCCTGTCTCTAGAAAGCCACAAGAAATTATCAAGAATATAGTAGGTAGGGCCGGGGATATAGCTCAGTGGTTCTGGGGCCTGTCTTGCAAGCGCAAGGGCCCAGGTTCGATCCCCGGTAACCACATACAATACTAGGCGTGGAGACTCATGCCCAACAGCAACCAGTACCACATACCACAGTGCCGGGCATGGTGGCTCAGGCCTGTAATCCCAGCACTCGGGAGGCAGAGGCAGGAGGATTGCTGTGATGTGAGTTTGAGGCTGAGCTCAGGGCCAGCCTGAACCACAAAGCGAGACCCTTTCTCAAAAAACCTTTAAAAAAAAAAAAATATAGTAGGTAAATTATCCTCCAGGATGTTTCTTCTAAGTCTGAATGCTACGTGTGTGTGTGTGTGTGTGCGTGTGTGTGTGTGTGTGTGTGTGTGTGCGCGCATTAATAATTGCTAGCCCTGTAAAAGTCTATAGATAGATATGGCTAAATAGTTTTTCTGAAATAAACTGACCTGCACTTATAAAATACATTAAAAAATTTTATTTTAAAGATAGCTGTTGAGCTATTGTTTAGTGTTCTCTTCTGAAGTTAATACTGCTTCAGTTTTATAATCATATTATTATCTAGCTTGATCTCTTTAGGATAGAGAAACAAAAGCCCAAATGTGTTCACTTTAATGAAGGTTTGGATGATGACACGAATACTTCAGTAATACATTTTGGGCCCTTCCCATGACTTTCTGAAAAGCATCAGTGTATTATAACTTCCAGGTCTTTTCTACAATACCTTCTTTCCCCATACTCTGCCTTCACATCGAATGCAAAGGTTAAAAAAGTTGGCTGAAAATTGGAATCACTTGGGCAACATTAAAAAATAAAATTAATTTCCTAGCTTGGCCACACTAGATTGTGATATATTTGCGCTGTGACTGATACTAAGCTTACCAGACTTCTTTATAAGTGTGTACTGCTCTCCAAGTGGGAATCCCAGAATTCGTGCTAGTTCCTTTTTATATCATTTGGTTCACATTTAATTTCATGGAACTTTGCACAAGATAATGTCTTTTACTTGGCATTTTGGTTTTGGAATTTATGTTTATCTTTCAAAATAGAAATGTTTTGACAGTGATTGTATAAAATAGGCCTGAGACTACAGGATACATTGTAAACTTATAGCTTCCCATTGTAGTTCTTTGCAGTGAATGTTTCTGACTTATTTTGCACCTGCTTAATAGTAACAAAGTCCTTATGTTTTTGCTTGTTCCTTTTTTTAAGCATCAAGCTTAAATTCTCACTCTATATTCAAGCAATAGCTATCGTAATTTGTTCACATAGTTCTCAGTTACACCTTAAAGAGTCAGATTTTTAAATTCTCAAAATCTTAATTCCCAAAGTCTTATTGGAAAAATACACATCCCATACCTAGAATTGAAAGGACACAATGAGACCATTGACTCCTATAGGACTGTAATATAGGGTGCTTCAGAGAAATGATGGTAAACTAGGTTTTCAAGATCCCAATTCAGTTAGCCACATGATAGACATTTTCTTAACCTACTACACATATTCTCACTGGACAAACTTATAGCTTCTTGGTACCTCTTACCATTGTGATTACACTAAATATTCACATCTGGCCCACATTCTTTAGAAATAATATGCTATCATTTAATTCGATAATGAGGTGCTAAACAGGATGGTACACTCAGGAGCCTGAGGCAGGAAGGTCATTGTGAATTCAAGGCTGGCCTAGGCTACACAGTGAGCTTAAATCCAGCCTGAGCTACTTAGCGAGACCCTGTGTAAATTAAAAAAAATCGAGGTGAACAAAAAATTTCTTAAAAACAAACAAATATAGTACTTAGTTCTTGGTCCTAGTTGTTTCACGCCTGATTTATTTTCTGATCTGGGCTACCTGGGTGGTGACAAAGCCCAGACAGCAATGGCATCCTGATGTGGAACTTAAATGTTGTGGCTCTGTGTGTCTCCCTAAAGGTCAGTGTCATCAAAAATGGCAAGGAGATTGGCGCCCTAAAAAAATGAAACCACCGCTTGGCCCCTGTGATGAGTCACCAGTACCCTTTTAATGTCCTTGTGCTGCCTCTTACTGCCTCTAGCCTTTCTAATGTGTGGTTTCCTTAGTTACAAAGCCAGCTGGCTGCCCCGCACTGTATAATGTGTCAAAGGTTCTTTCCAGCCCTAAATTCCGTGGCCCATGCTGGATGTCCTGATGAAAGCCAGGACATGTTTCACATTGGCTTCTTCACACCCAGTAACTTGAGAGGAAAAGGGCAGATTCCTGAGAGTCAAGAACAAACAATCTGTCTATACTATCCTTTCTATTTTTTTCCCTTTCACTGGTGTTTGTAGAACCAGACTTCCTAATGAAGTCCTATGTGCTTCAACTTGGATAAAAGGAAATCGTAGGCAGAACTGGGGAAAATGGTGCCACCAAGGTAGAGAATGGATAGAATCTGCACAGGGTAGGTGTGCAGCGCTCTGCAGACCTAGGACAGAACTCAGTGTCCACAGATAGAATGGGGAAAACATTGAAAAGATTAACTCAGACAGCCAGAAAAACTAAATAAAAGATACCTGAACTGCACTGGACAAATCACCCATTTCCCACAGCAGTATCAGCCATGGCCTTCTCGTGTTCTGCACATGCTATAATAGACTGAAACTTTAAAATTGCCTCTTTTATACTCCCTTTAAGCCAACAAGGTTTTTTCAGTGTGTTTCTGGGCTATAAGCAAAGCATTTTATGTGCAAAAAATTCTAATTAGCACCCAGGAAAGGGTTTTGTTTTGTTCTTTTTTGTTTTCAGCACGGATAGACAATGTAGAGAGGAAATCTGAATAATCTGAGTTGAAATAGAGTTTAAGTAGTTTTTTTTTTAATTATAAGGCCATTTCATTTATGAACAGCAAAATCAAAAGGTCCTAACATTCCATTTAAACTGAGAGGACTTTTCACAAAACTTCTGGTGCTTTTATTCCATTGATCTCTTGGATGGACTGTGCTCAGGCAGAGCATAGTTCCAGTTCATGCTGCCTTCTGTATTCAACTGAATAGCAGTGCCCATCTCCCTTTCAGGCTTCCAAGTGAGCAGGGCCATCCCTCAGAACTGAGAAGACCCACTGATATGTTGTGGCCCAAACACTTGTTCAGTGTTTACCCTGTGCCCTATCATGTCCTAAGCCCTATGGGTTCAAGTTAGAACACACCATGGACCATTCCTGCCTTCACTGGCTTATCATGTATGAGACAGTCAGGCAATAGCCTCTTGGCAAGATAAGTAAGTGTTATGGATTATGGGGACTGGAAAACATTTTAATTCTTTCTTATAAGTTCTCAGAATTACTTTAAATTAAGAAAAGAAGTCACCAAAAGAAAATCCTGACAGAAGCCACCCATCCCCCACTCCCTGAGAACTGGAAGTTTCTCTGAATTTGGCTTCTCACTTAAGTATGTACACATGTCCAAACTTATAAAGTTCCCAGACACTAAAGTGATTTTAAAGCCTTATTTTCTGACTGAGAATTGTGCAAAAATAGCTAATGGTACATAGGAAGAAAGGCAGCATAGGGAATTTCTATTACCTCTCACTCAAAGAGAAGCGGAGCTTCTCCCTTCCAGCAGAATGAAGGTCTTGGCCTCAGACAGGTCAGGAGGTCCCTGGGAATGGTTCTCTTATTCTTAAAATGCTTATGCAGGAAGAGTGAAGAGTTTAACAAAGTCCTTTGGATGAACTGTGTTTTTGCCTTTGAGTAACACATTGTACCTTATGGAGCAGTGAAAAGAGTGTGTGCTGTGGGGTCAGGGTGCAAAATAGGGGAGCAGTTGGGAAGAAAGAGCATCCTGAAGTAGGATTCCTGCTTTGCCATTTATTAAGCTGTGTGACCAAAGATAACCTCTGAGGTTTGATTTTTCTTCTTTGAAGGTGCAAGTTTATTGACTTGGGCTTTGTATGGTTGTTGTGCTGTGTGTTGTATAATGTGCTTGATACATAGTTTAGATGTAGCAGTAGCTATTGTTTTCATAATCTGGACATGATGGATCTTCTAATATCACTTTACAGTAGTATAGAACCCAGTATCCAAAACTTGTTAGGGTAAGGGGATTCTGGGTATGAAAAATAGTAAGAAAATATTACTTTTATTCTAAAATAAGATTTGCAAGAATTATATTAATAATTGTGATAAAATTTTTAATGTGGTGTATATCAAGTAAATAGTGGGGAATTTCACAGGAAGACAGGCACATTGCTCAGTTATTTCCTGATTACTGGAACAAAATACCAAACAACCACAAGAAAAGGATGAAAGGTTTATTTCACTTCACTTTTTCCTTTTTGTTTGTTTGGTTTTTGGTTTTGGGTTTTTTTTTTTTTTTTTTAGCTTTTTAAAACAGGGTCTCACCTTGTAGTTCAGGCTGGTCCTGAATTCACCCTCAAACTCAGCAATCATCCAGCCTCTGCCTCCCAAATGCTGGGATTACAGGTGTGAGCCACAATTGTGATATGTGATATTGATTGCTGGTGGGCATGAGTAGTTACCAGGTAATGAACCTGGGACCTTGTGATTGCAAGGCAGGGCAGGAACCACTGAGCTAAGTCCCCAACTCTCACTTTATTGTTTATAGAGGTCTCAGTCTGTATTCAAGTGTCTCTAAGGAACAGTGGTATAGTGTAGGGCTTGACAGAGGAGAAACAGTTTGTGGTGTGGCAGGTGGGAAGCAGCAGGCCTACTTTTCCCTTTTTTGCCATTCAGGCTACAAGCGTATTTGTTGTTGCCACTCATATCCAACCATTTTCTATATCCAGAACTACAATAAACCAATGGGTGGACCACACAGTTATCACACTTTTGATCCAGCATCTCACATCTCTGATCCAGACATTTCCCAGAAGCCCCACCTAAGAGTGCATGAGGCTTTGAGACATCTAGATACAAACCATTACACAGGCCCTCTGCTCGTTAGCTTAGAGATTCTTTCTCCAGCTATATCACTGTGTTTATATCACTTAGTTAAATAACCAAAATGTGCCTCAGTCTCTATAACCACAAATGGAATTACCATATGTATTATAAGATAACCTGAAAGATGAATGAAAGCATATAACAAACACCAAAGTGTTGACAACTGAACATGAATAAATGGAAAATGATACCATGATTATTGTGACTATAAGGTGAGAATTCTCCTTTTCATTCAAGAGAAGGCTGTGGCTGAAGAAGCCACAGAAAAGCTGTAGTATTATTTCACTACTAGATGCTAAGTCATTGAGCTAGCAAAAAAATTTTTAAGTTTCAAAGTTACACAAAGTTAAAGAGATATTTAGCTAAGTGGTTCTGGCGCCTGTCTTGCAAGCGCAAGGACCCAAGTTCGATCCCTGGTAACCACATACCATACTGGGCGTGGAAACTCATGCCCAGCAGCAACCAGTACCACATACCACAGGGCTGGGTGTGGTGGCTCATGCCTGTAATCCCAGCACTTGGGAGGCAGAGGCAGGAGGATTGCTGTGATGTGAGTTGGAGGCTGAGTTCAGGGCCAGCCTGAACCACAAAGCGAGACCCTGTCTCAAAAAACCTATAAAAAAAAAAAAGAGAGATATTTTATCCCAATAGCTTTGGCAATCCAATTGGTTTGTTATATCAAAAAAAACTGTGGGATTTATTTGTGCTTTTCTTTGCTTTAAAAATTATATTTGTGTGCTTTCGTTTCATTACTATTCAGCTTCTTTAGGATAATAAGAGATGGAAGAGAAACACCTGACCCCTCTCCTAACTGTGTTCAAGCTATATTTTCCACTTACATTGTTAGTTTGGCTTTGAAGGACATGTAGTTTAGTGATCCTTCTGTGCTGTACCATAGAATAACCCTAAACAAGAATAAACGACAAAATTACATCTCAGAAATTAAAAGTAAAGTTTCTTACCCCTGTGGTCCTACATTTCAGCACCGCCTGCCCTCCCACACTGCTGCCAACTCATATATGCTCGGATCTTTGGCCACAGGAGGAGAAGTGGGAGGACAGAGTGCCTTCGCTTCCTCTCTGAGGAGGCTGCTGGTTTCTGGCCTCCATCCTTTAAGGGGATCTTCTGGTAATCTTCACTAGCAGTTACTTCTAGAGTGAATCAGCACCATTTGATGCCCTCTTCTTGAAGCTTGTTTTCTTTTCTCTGTGCTATCTTTGTTTTAATTTTATAAATGGAAAAGTATCTAAATCAAGATAACTTAGAGTTTTACCTATTTTTTTTTACAGTACCAGGGGTCAAACTCAGGACCTTGTGCTTGCCAGGCAGGTGCAGTGCCACACAGCTAACTCCTCAGCCTTAACTTAGAGTTTTAATGACATTATCACTTAATTTGAAAAAATATTTTCTTTGCTATTAATTAAGCATTTATATTAACATAGTGAGATACTTTATGATTGGCCACAAATATTAGACATTGAGTCTGGAGCTGTAACCATTCCCTTAGTAAAGATATATTGATCTAATCACAGTACTTCAGCTTCTGCTGATTGCCAGGGGGAAAATGACATGTGTTTTTGAACCTGGATAATCCTTAGTGTAGTCTGAGAATACATCATGAAAAATCTCAAGGAAGCAAATGCAATGACTATTCACTGGTGTGGTGTGCACCGAACACCATAATCCTACCGGTGTTCTCTGCTTGTAGTTAGCTGAAAGAGTTTCCTTGAAAGTGTAATTCACAGTTGACACTTTAATATCTAAAATTCACTCTGCTGGAAAGTTTTACACATTAACCAAAATACAATCTTAAGCTTCTCAATCTAATGTAAGAGAAGGCCAGAAAAGCTCTAACACAAAAGATAGGACATTTATTTTTACAAAAGCACTAAATACAATGGGTAATGTAAAATCTTTATTCATCTATGTCTTAGTCTTAAGGTTAGTTCTCATCAGAAAAAATTAGTTTCATGTGCAGTGGTGTTTCAGTTCACAAACACATTGGTTTGCAAACACTTTGGTCCACAAATACATGCATCTAGATCAAATAGATGCAAAATTTTGGGTTTTTTGGCAAACTCTGTTTTGAGGGACAAACACAACCACTGCCATCTTTGCCATACAAAAACAAATGTGGACATCCTTTTCAGAATTACAGAACAAGCTAAGTTTGTTAACCAATCTGGTTCCTTTCTTCTATAACATTTAATTAAAAAGTTTAACTTGGCACATTTTTATTTCATTATTAGAGCTTTTCACCAATTCATTGCCAAACAATTTTTGAGTATTACTTTTCATTATCTATAAAAGTCCATCCAAAGTTCACTGACCTTAAATCATTAGCTTGTAATTGAAAAACTGAATTCTAAAACCTGTAATGGTGTTTTTCTTCGGGAAGTACAATGGGGTAGGATTATATTAAAATACAGTTAACTTTATATCCTTGATACTAAATAACTATGCCAATTAATTCAGAAGCAGTGGATAAAACATTAAAAACAGGTCACTAAAACTTCAGATTCATGTATCTTTAAAATTTTTTAATTTTTGGCTTACAGCTTTTTGGGGAACTAAGATATTGCAGGTAGATATCCTGGAGCAGGTTTTACACTGTGAGATATCTCCATAAATACTCAGATCAAAGGAGAAATTGTAGACCAGTATACACAGTGGGTGATTTTTCAAGAAATATTTCCAGTGAGATTTTACCTAGTAAGCTGATTTTAATATTAATTATATATCAAATGGAAAGTTAAAATTCATCCTGGAGTAGTAAGATTTTTATTGTGGTGAGCACACTGAATCAAACAATGAAGTATCTTTTTAAAAATGTTCTTACATTTTCCACAGATGGATAAGTGGAGCAGCTGTAGTCAATGCATTTTATTCTTCAGGCAGAAATCAAATAGGTAAGATATATTTATATTAATTCTTTAATATTTCCCTATTGTTCCCCCATAATGTACAATGTGATAAGTTTATAATAAAACAAAACTTGTACAGAGGCTGTTACTGATTTATTAAATATATTTCATGTACAAGTTTTTCTATAATGAGATAGTTTAAATTAGTATTACTGTATTGAATTTTTTTCTTTTATAATATCCTCATTTACAGCTAACATGGTCTCTCTGATTCTAAGTAGTTTACTTATAATTTTAAAAGTCCTTTTTCATATATTTCTATAAAATAATATTAACCTTCAGACTTAGAAGCATCAGGATTTTAAAGTGGCTCAAGCTTCTCAAAGGGAAATTTTTGTAGATCCAGATCTCCTGTTAATGATGTGTGCTGGCCAATAGAGATGAGAACATTCCATAGCATCTTCATTCCACAATCCTCCAGGAAGCTCAGAAATTTGAAAACTCATGTATGAAGTTGAATCATGTGAAAAAGTAAATATGTGTGTTTACAAAATGCTGATGTCTTAGACATCTGCATAAAATCAATACATCAATGAATGATATAAAGAATACTTGAATTACCTCATATGACAAAGATTTTTTATTTTTTCTCCTCCAAATAGTGCTTGGTTATCTTTAAACTGTGCTGTTATATAACAGACCTCTTGGTTTAAAAAAGTTTCTAGAACATACGAGGATATCTGACCAAGTCAGTACTGCCAGGTATATGCTAAATGCACAGTAGAGGTAGACTTTTCCTGGAGTACAGAGCCCTCACCCCATTTATTTCTATATCTGGTTCAGAATTAAGTGTGATGATCAGCCCACATTGTTCTAAATTATATTCTCATATTCTATCAGAGGCTCTCATCTTTTTGGAATTCTGTTATCAATTTCACTAGAAATTAAGAAATTATTTCAAAATTTTCAACAGAGATTAGAAAACAAACTTTCATATAGATTTTTAATTTAAGTCCTGATTAAACCTCTGTTTTTTGCTTCTCAGACTAAGAAGAGATGAATTAAGAAGTTGTTTACATTTTTGTCTAGTATTTTTTTGTTTTCTCTTTTTAAAGCAAATTTCTCATTAATTCAGAATTTACTTTGATAAATGACATGAAAGTGAATTACATAGAGCAATAAAATTGCTATCTTTCTATCACAGAAGTAAAACATGTACACCTAAGTAAAAAGCAGCTAGCTCAAAGTTTAAGTTAATATGTTTTCCAGGCAAGGAAATAGCTATCTAAACCCAGATGCAACCTGCTTAATGATCAACTGTTCTTAACTCAGGCAATCAATCCCATGTAATATGTTTCTAGGAAAGAATCACACAGTCTGTTTTTCAAAATGCCATTATGTTTGAAAAAATTTTACTTTGAATATGTCTCTTAAAAAAAAAAAGTGATTCTAGGGATCCAAGAGTGATGCATTCTAACCACACACTCTACCTCTGAGACATCGGCCCTTAGAGAACTCTGTTTAATATTCAGTGATTCTGTCATTACAAGATTCAGTTATTCTATACTGAAACACAGTCATCATAACAACTGTAGTGAAGTTCCAAAGCAAAGCGAGCAGCTAGCCCCTTATTTTTACAACAGAACAGACTGAGGGATGTACCTTCATTTCAGTTCAGCTCTGGAAGGACCCTGAATCCTAACAGACTAGTTCTGATTCATCCTCAAGGAAAAGGGTCCAGAGCCTGTTAAAAAGGCACCTGCAGCTCAGCCTGGTGATACATACTTGTACTTCAAGCTTTTTGGGAGACTGAGGCAAGACTATTGTAAATTTACGTACTACCTAGGAAACAAGCAAGGCATTGACTTAAAAATTATAGACAGATGATAGATGATAGATAATAGATAGATACATAGATAGATATATAGATGGAAGGATGGGATTATCTAAGTGGTAAAGCTAACACACAAAGATAACAGGAACTTGAATGATTTCTAATTGTGACAAGTCCTTGGAGATTCAAAACTGATTCACATAGCAGATTTTTGATCAAATAAGAGTGATAAATGTTCTCATTTGAGTTTAAGAACACAGAAAAAAGTAAAAGTGGTCTACTCTTCCACAAAATGGACAGTTAGCTTCTGAATCAAAAACTGGCTGTAATGTATATTCTTAATATATGAGAACCACTTTTTAAAATGTTTTTCAGGATAAACTCAACTAGTGAAAATACAAAATAAAAAGCTTGCTAATTTCTTCATATGTTTGTCTGTTGATAACAACAGTTAGGGGAGGGGAAATGTTATGCAAGAGACGTTTATGAAATGTGCACTTTGTGTCTTTATTTAAATCTTCAAAGTGGGTAATGTCTTAACTAAAATTAACCAAATATTCAGATCATCCTTCTTCTTGATAAAAATATGTTTATATAAATACACTATATATTCCTACAGCATTGTCACAATCAGTTTAGTATGAGGCCCATTACAAAATTTGAGTTGATAGAGAAACATGTGCCAAATAAATGAACCTTTGTGACATAGATATATTATATTGCATGTATTTTCTCATGAAGTTGGTCATTTTAGGTTATATTTAAAAATAACATTTTCTTACAATTAGTCATGTCAATCATTTCTACTTTTAACTGAAGTTCCACCATCTTTAGTCAAAAATTGGGCATGTGGAACACATTCGAATTTGTATGCACCCTCTACCACTTTAACTGACAAAAAGTCAGTTTTCAGCACAGGAAGGCATGCTAGAGTTTTTAATTTAGTGTTTCTCCTCCTTGCACACTTATTTTACAGTGCTGTAGAAGCCTTCCATGCCATGTCATTAGGAAAACTGTACTAGAATATTCTGTCAAATGCTTTTCTATCAGTCCCAGGTACTATTCGATCATCCTGTGACATCTAACAATCTTCAAGTCAAAAGGAAAAATATTAATGCTGCTGTGTTCTTTTTTCATTAAAATTTCCATAAGACTTTTGAATCAAAGTTATTTTTGAATTTCAGAAACGTCTGTTATTTAATGGTTATAATTTATAGTCCATGAATGCTTAGGAATATTTAAATTTCTCAAATTGTTTTCATCATTCTCAAGAGTTTAGAGTGAGAAAGCTAGTGAGTCTTTCCAATGTTTTGCTCTGCTACTTAATACAAAAAGAATGTTTAATTATTTTTCACCACGAATTTTGTCCTTATTACAAACTTGAATTTTATGTGAAATATTCTAAAGTTGAATTGCTGCAACTTCAAAAACTAAACTAGGGAAATTGCTTGAGTCAAAACCAAGGAAGTAAAAGAGAGGGAAGAAGAAATCCAATCTTTTCTTTCATGGATTAATGATTTACTTAATTAATTAACTTTTTGACAATCAGGAACATAAAAAGTGCACAACTAAGCAGTTGATTATAAACAATTGTGAAGTTTCTTGTAACACCCATAAAGATAATGGAGAAAATCTTCATTACAGAAATTTAGCTGACAGTGCAAAGGTGAGATCAACATTCGCAAAGTTAAACTCAAAGACTAGTATTTAATATACACCATAAAAATCTTATCACTAGTTTGAAGAATGACATAAAGGGTATAATTAAATCAGCAGGATTCTTATAGTTAATGTTTAGTCTTGATAACACATTTCATAAGAGCCTTTTTATAATGGGTGGATTTTAACCAAAGTACATAGTGTGGGAGATAGTATTCACTTTAAGTTAATAAAGTACTTCACATAATTTTTACATTTTAAGCTAAAAATAATTTCTTGGCACTGTTTAGCTCAGGCAGCTACATGTGAGTTATAACTTTTATCCCAAATCTCCAAGGGCACAGTACTTTTTATTATATTGTCATTTAAATGTTATGGCAACTTTCCAGGTTTTTTTTAAAGTTCTGGGGAGCAATTAAGTTATTCAGAGTGTATTTCCTCTGCAACTGTCTGATATTTACCCCTGAAACCCCTGGAAGGTTAGGCCATATTTAGTTTATCTAAAAGATGGTATTTTGTGTGTGTCTTAACTGGATTTTAAGGTTCTGAACATCAGGGCCCTTCTTTTACATTCCTGGTATCCCAAAGAAATGGTCCAACTTTAGCTTGTTCATTGTTTTTTCAGTTACAGAATATGATGTCTCTGTTACTTGGAGGATACTAAAGTGTTAAAACATGAGACATAAAATTACTAAAATATGACCATAATTTTAATTCATTTCTAAGATCAAGAAATAATCAGCTCTAAACAAGTGTCCCAAAACAGTGTTTGTTTATTTCACAGGGGAAATACATTCCGAGGGAAGAGAATGAAGGCACTTTATTCCTATATTTCACAAACAGTGAAGGTCTAGCTGGACTGGAGTGCTGATTATAAGAGGAAGATGGGAAGAGGTAGGAAGCAGAGCGACATGGAGAAGCAGGAAAGGGTCACAGGGACGAAGCCTAGAGAGACGCTGTTGTACTTAGTTGGAGATCAAGGATAAACTATCCAGAGTTTCCTGTCAGGAGAGGAGTAATGATGAGAGTCACACCTTACCCTGGCTGCAGAAAAGATGAACAGGGTAGATATAAATTAGAATAAATTATAGTTTGTAAACAGGAGATAGAGCTCAGTAGTACTGCTCCTGCCTGGCAGGTGCAAGGTCCTGAATTCAATCCTCAGTACCAGGAAAAAAAAAATATACAGTTTGGGAAGACAAAAGATGGGAAGGACAATTAGGAAATGAGGTAATTCTTGAGATGAGGAATGAGTGTGGGTTATTTAAATGAAGAATCCTAGTGAAAGGAAGATGTGTCAGCCTGACCTTTTCTTAATAGACCACAAAAAGAAAGGACATCTGAAATAAATAGAACAGTTCACTCTTGTTAATTGGGACCCTTAAACTGCTATTAGCAGAAAAGCTAAAATGAAGAGAGTGATAATTCAGATGGATAAGTGAGTTTGATGTTTGATACCTGGGTGATGCGTAAAAATGGAGAAAATTGAAAAATTAGTGCAGATGTCAAAGTAGACATAATAAAAACTACAATCTGTATTCACCAAACTTGATATAACACCTCAGTAAATTAAAACTACTATTAATTAATGTATCATTGATTATTTGTTGAATAAACACAGTTTCTGAAACCTGATTATGTTCCAAGCGCCACTCTGGTTTCAGGTTCTAGAAGTAATGAACTAAAGAACAAACAAACCAAAAAAAGGAGAAAGAAATGAATGTACACACATACACATTTCTACTCTTAACGCACTAATATTTGAAGTAGTGGAGTGGCAGTGAGGCAGATGAGAAAAGGCAGGAATATAACCATAAATGAAACAATGAACAAAGTATAAGGTGATCATATGCGCTCAATGAAAATAAAATTACCTGTTATAGAAATGCCTTTGAATTAGTGGGTTCTGTTTATTTAAAATGTTATACTAGATGGATAAAATTTTAGGAACCACATTGAAATAAATACTATTTCTTCCAAGTTATTTGCAGGAGGAAAAGGACCTTGTGAATACAGATTGTAACTTTTCCTTGCCCTAAACTCTCTATAGCAAAAAACCAATCTTCTAAGACTTGCCAAGTGATGAATAAACCGTAGATTATGATGTCACTCTAGAATAATCTCTTTGTTATCTTTATCAGTAATAAAACATTTTCTTTTGTTTCTATCACAGAAGATTTTTTGCTTAGACCTAAGTGATACTGACATAATTTCAAACAATTTAGCAAGTAAGAGGCCAACTCTCGTCTTTCTATCATGGGATAATGCCACAAATAATCCATAGCCATCTTCTCTTCTTGCAGTCTTCCCTGCTGGCATTCTGCAGCCCCCTTTCTTTAGTGCCCAGCAATCAAACTCGCTGAATTATGGGGGCATTGGTATGGTTATAGGACATGAAATAACCCATGGCTTCGATGACAATGGTAAGGTGTGGTTCACATTTTCTTTTGCTTTATATCCTCACCAATTTGATTGAGGTATTATAACTTTACTTATTCACCAGTGTATTCTTGATCTACTTTCATTGCATTTTGTGGTTTCTTTAAATGTCTACTTATGAAGAATAGAAAATTTAATAAGTATTCAAGTGATGTGAAATTGCATTCTAAGAGAATAAAACAATATTTACATTGAGAAAATTCTGTTCTCCTAAGAGTTTCATTCTCAAAGGAAGCTGAAAGGAATAGGAATAAAGACATGAAATCTAAAAGAGAGGAGAGTCGAAGCTACAACAAAAATTGGTTCTTAAGTGAAGGAAGGGAGAAGAAAAAGAGCAAGAAAATAAACATTATCTGCAACCAATTTTATAGAGCCAAAGAAATAAAACAACATAACAAGGGTACAATGTTTTCAAATATCTACCAAGCATCTATTAGGTCAGTTGAATAATGCAATAATTTTAGCAGGTGGGTATTAGTAATATTTCCATCTTGGAATGGAGGCAAATATAGGCACACAGAATGTTCATGCAAAAATACAGACCTGGAGATGGATGGGATCTGCATGGGAATCAATCAGGCTTCCCGGCCCTTTTCTATTCATTACAGCATAGGTAACTGTTAAAAATAATTGTAACATATCACATACTCATTCATCTGGAGCTCAAAGTGTGGAATGGTAAATGTAGTTTACTAAAAAATTGCCAGAAGAATAAGAGACTATATTTGTCTACACATGTGTGCCTGAACACACCCATGTATGTGTGAAAATCTATGTGGGTATGTGTATGGTGGAAGTAAAGGGAAACAATGAACCAATGTCTTATAAGGGGTGTGGGAATATAAAGTGCATACCAGAATAAAACTATTGGCCTTTGCAAATCTGAAAATATCAAACTAATCAAGCAAAACCTTCTAGCAGAACAAGGCATAATTTCAGTATTATCTGGTGAACTCATTGGAGATGTTAAGAGCTAACTGGATATAACATACAAGCCAGTACTAAGGCACATCAGCAAAGAGGCCCTGGCAGGCCAGGCTTTCCAAACTGTGTAGATGAAGAAGAATAACAGTTTCTTTCATCATCTGTCCAATTTAATGTTCTTCTCCCATGGAGCAGTGTTCTAGTCTTTGCACTTTAATGAAAGATGTCTGTAATTATTGTTTTTTTTAATTATCTTTATTGGTACATTAAATATACACATCATGATTGCACTCCATAATGGGGATTTGTACCAGTATAAGACACAACTTAATTCTCATTTTTCCCATAGCCCCACCCACCCTACCACCCCCCCATATACATAAAATTTGTTTCCTTACTTTTTTGTTACAATCTCAGCATTATCCCCTTTCACCTTATTTTACATTGAGCATTTTCTATTTCACAATATATAACATACAATGCTAGGACTCATTTACATCTTCATTTTCTCATACCAGAGAAAAGATGTGATATGTACCTATCTGTGACCTATTTATTTCACTTATGAGGATATCCTCAAGGTATGTCCATTTAAGTAGAAATGATTCAAACTTATCATTT
>PVIR01003189.1:0-34154 GCA_004026965.1 Petromus typicus
AAAAGATGAGGAAGCCTTTGTCAGAGAGATGACTTGTCCAGTTTCACACTACCTAGGAGTGACAGAACTTGGGTTAAAATCCACCTCTGTTGATCCTAAATTCCTTGCTCTCTGATTGATCTCAAATGCCTGACATGGAAGTGAGCAGCACAGCAGAAATCAGACTGAATACTCAGTGTGAGGATCTGGAGCCTGAATTCCTTCTGTGAGTTATAATTTTATTTTACTAGAAAAGGTTCTCAGCCTCTATTTTTGCACTTGAGACATACATTTCCTCAGCCAGAAGCCCTGTGGACTTCCTTAAATTAGAAAGAAAAAAGTAAGTTGGAGAAGAGTGTTTGCTTTTCTTTTCCATACATGAGTAAGGAAAAGAAGCCACCTGAGAAACTCAGGCATGTGATCTATGGCTGGGACAGCAACAGGAGGAATACATACTTTGAAGTAGGAGAGACTTTAGAAATCAGTGATGCATGTCAGGTGTGGTGGTACATGTCTGTAATCCCATTTGCTTAGGATGCTGAGGCAGAAGAGTTACAAATTCAAGGCCAACCTGTAACTTAGGGAGACCCTGTTTCAAAAATAAAAACATAAGAGCCAGGGATTTAGCTCAGTGGTTCTGGCACCTGTCTTGCAAGTGCAAGGGCCCGGGTTCGATCTCCTGGTAACCACATACAATACTGGGTGTGGAGACTTATGCCCAGCAGCAGTCAGTACCACATACCACAGTGTCGGGCATGGTGGCTCATGCCTGTAATCCCAGCACTGGGGAGGCACAGGCAGGAAGATTGCTGTGATGTGAGTTTGAGGCTCAGCTCAGGACCAGCCTGAACTATAAAGCCAGACCCTGTCTCAAAACAAAACAAAACAAAACAAACAAAAGACATAAAAAGGCATCCAAATGATGATGATAAAAGTCACAGTCTCTTTTTACAGCATTGGCTGACTCTGGAAAATTATTTACTACTCTTTCAGAAAATTAGAAGACTTCACTTCCAGGCCTGAGGATCTGTGATGTTTCTTCTCTGGTCTGAGAAGACTTCTGTAATGATTTTTTGGAGGTTTTTGTTTGTTTGTTTGTGTCTGGTACCAGGGATTGAACTCAGGACTTGTGCTTTTTGAGGCAGGCATGGTGCTACTGAGCTAAATCCCCAGCTTTGACTTTGGATAACAAAAGTGACCCAATGGCCTATACTTTCCAGCTTTGAGAGCTGTTTCTGAGACCATAGTCCCAGTGGCTCACCCAGCATTATATAAACCTAGGACACTGGTGGTGAACCCATAATATGTGCCACAGCAGGCTGTTGATTATCGTTGAAAGCTCTAAAAGGCTTGCCATCACTGCCCTAGGGTGTCTATTGAAGTGGTGTATATGTGCTTCCGAAGTGAGCACGTATTGAAGTGTTGTAGACAGTCTCCTGTTTTGCATTTGAGAAAGAGGAAGTATGGGATAATAATCACAGCAGGAGCAAACATTTACCTTACACCAGACCCTGTTTCAGACATTTCACATGTTCTAACCCCCTTGTCACGGACACTGTTATGAGGTAAATGCTGCTACTATCCCAGTGTAGAGATGAAGAAAGGAGATGAGTAAACTGCCTTGTCTGAGGTTATATACCTAATATTTGGTGGAGGGAGGTCCAACTGTGCCACTTGTACTGTCGTGGGACTCTGGGCAAACTGCTTCTGTTTTCTACTTCAGAACATTGCTATGGGGTTAGGGTATGTGAATGCTGACCTCATAGTTTGTGGTAAATAGTAAACAATAGCTGTTTTTCTTTTTTGTAAAATGTAGGTATGGACTAGTGTTCTCCAAGCCTATTCCTTTTCTGATTTTTTTGTGATTCAGGAGGCAGAGGTCCAGGAAGTAGAAATCTTGCCCTGAGAAGGAATCCAGACTGAAGTTGTGACCCACAGTGGGATGGCTGACATGACAGGTTCAGGGAGACCAGAATCAAGGAAATGATGGAAGTGATATAGTGTTCCCTCCACTCATACAGTTCATAGTCAGATCCAAACAATGTTTATTGAGTTTAGCCCTTAAAATATTTCTTCCTTCCTCTGCTACTGGACAGCATTTGGCTCTCCTCCAATCTTGTGACAGTTTCTAGGTTAGCCAGGCACTTGGACTGACTAAATTGGTCTTAATTCCAAGCTCAGTTCTGGTGCCTAATGAGGAAACCATTCCTTTTCTCTGGATTTGCTCTTCTAGGCTATCATGGGACTGTCCTAGAGCCTAAATTTACTTTCTTATAAACTCAGAAGACATCACTTCACCAGACTCCTTGTAACTAACTACCAGACCACCTTTTTTCTTTAGTAAATGTGCTTTGAGAACAGACTGTACAACAGGAAACCACATCTGGGCTAGAGAGTTGTTCTCAGTTCTCAGTTCCCATCTCTCCCCACAGCTAGAGAACAGAGTGTCCTGGTAAGAGCTGCAAGCTGAGTAGAGGTTCAACTGTGGTATCCTGTCTGTTAAATAGGAGTATATTCCCCCTCCATACCCACCCACCTGAAAAACCATTAAGTATTACATAATTGGACACCAGTCAGATAATAATCACAGTATCAGCCAACATTTAATTCATGTTTTCTTAGTAAAGTCCCTACCATATGCTTTCCCATAATGAGTTTCCCCTAAACTTATTACTACTGAAAAATATTAGACCATTTTACAATGAGAGGATGAGGCCTGAAAGTTAAGTACCATATCTGAGCCACATAGCCAATAATATGCTTCTAAAACATTATCAGTAGCTAGGCACAGTGGTTCAGGTCTTTAATCTCAGCACTGAAGAGGCTGAGGCAGGAGAATTTCAAGTTTGAGTTCAATTTGGGAACCTTAATGAGAGCCTGTCTCAAAAAGATTTTCAGTATCTCCGAAAAGTCCATCCAGGTCCAGAAACCTCATACAAATTTTTTTGAATTGCAAAGGATACTAGGGAAAATAGAAACTTTCCCCCAAATGGCTGGGTTTACATATAAGAACCAAAATCTAGCCCTGGAACTGCTGCCAATTCTGAATGATACCAGACAGGTTATTTACCTTCTCTGAGTCTCAGTTTCCTCATTGTTAAAATAGGGGCAGGCAGGTATATATTATGTTCATCTAAGCTGTAATATTTCCTAAACAATAATAGTGCTTCGTGGTATCTAAAGGGAGAACTAGTTCAAGTGCTAGCTATACCATTTGCCTGAACAAATATCTGTCTGCATTTGCCTTCCCATCTCTGAAACAGACATCAGAATAGATATGACATAGGTCTGGTGTGAGGATGGAATTAAAGACTGTATAGTCTGAGCATACAGATGATGTTCATAAATTGTAACTGTTTTAGGAAACTAGTCCTGAGCAGCGGGGTGGCACAGTACTATGTATGACTAGGAAATCAGCAGTGGCTCAAAGTAATAGCTGAAGAAACCTGAGCTGCCTGAAGATCTGTGGTAGTTGGATAATCCTAGAGGCAGCAGCTCCATTGATAGCTGTTCTCTCTGGCCAGCCCCACTCTCTATCCTCAGCCCTGAGCACTCAGCGTAATAATTGCTAAGCCCTGGGTTCTACCAAAGGCCAAGAGGCTAGGTTAATGGGATGGAGTTTTCCCTTGGCTAAGAATGGTGGCCAGGCACCAGGCTTCCCTGCAGGATCCTTGTCCTAGTCTAGGCCAGGATGTTCAGATGACCAGTCTGCTACTGGGCAGCTCCGTGTCCCTGCATCAGTATGCTGTCTGCACTAGCTCCAAAAGGTGCTCTTATTTTCTGATTCAAAGGGGAGGGGAAAAGAGTAAGTCAACACCACTTCAAGTCCTTGGAAGAGGAGCTGAGACAGTGAATAAGCCTTTTGTTCTTTCTTGGTTCTAGGCAAACAGCCTGGCCGCCTCCACCCCACCTAGGCAGTGAGTGGGGGCTCGGCTGCCCAGTGGTCAATGTAGCCAAGCTGGCAGCCACTCTCTGGTCTCCTGAGGGAACCGGGGGCAGCCAATCTCCAGGACTCATAGGCAGCAATAAGCATGGGGGATTGTGTGTGTTTACAGTCTTCTAAATGGATGAGACCTGTCTTAGCATCTGCTTCCTTTACTGTTGGTTGCTCTTCCAGCCCTGCTCTGCCCCATTAACATGAATTGATTTTTGTTCTTAAAGACCTGTGTATGAGGCATCCTGACCATTATCAGATCTGCAGGCCACAGCCATATGCTTAGTAAAGGAGGTAACTGAGGAAGGCAGGGCTCTGGAGTCCAGACCCCAAAGCCTCTGTCTCTATCTATAAAACAAGTGGGATATTATTTTATGAGGTTGGAGAGTAAAAGATGGTGCATATATAAAATGCATGGCATCCAGTAAGAACATAGATAGCTCTTCTTATTCTGGACATAATAGGCCATTTCCTGCTATTTTGGTGGTATGCAGGAAGTTATGAGTTCTTGGCTTTTGCTCTTCTTCCAGCTTCTTAAATTTTGAAATTCAGATTTTTTGCAAAAGTCACACACTCCCATCTCTTTTGTCAATTATCTTCAGGTAGTCTACTGGTTTGAAAGCTCTTTTACTAAAATTAAATCCAAACCTTTCAAACTTCTGTCTACATTGGCAGTCTTAAAAAAAAGAAACACCTGGGATTGTATTCTACCGAGGAAATAGGTTTTTATTTCTGTGTGGTAGCAGCCCATAACTGATGTGCATTGTCCAGTTATCCTCAGGATGTGAATGGAAGACCTTGGTCCAGAAGAGTCCCTCTTGAATATCGTACACTTCTCTTCCCCCAGATGATCTAGAGGATAGTTAATGTTGTCCAGTACAGAAGCTAATGAGAAGGCTGGGGCCGGAGCCTTGGCTTCGGTGTTCACTTAGTCATTCTCCCAGCCACCCAGGATGACTCAGGAGAAGCTCACAAATCTTCCTTTTGTGATCTTACAATGAGAAATAGCGAAGCAGAGAGTATCTCATGTTAGAGATCTTGCAGAATATCAGGGGCTCTGGAGATTGTCTTGGGCTACTCCTTATTTTATTGATGATGAAATTAAGGTCACTGGAGGAACTGATTACTGAAGTCACAAGTGATACTTGCTTTGAACGGTTAGTAAGAAAGTTTCCTTGGAAAGCTGGATTAAGATAACACTGCTTGATGAGTCATGTCATATTCAGGGCAAATCATAATTACTTCCTATGAATTTTTTTTTCTTTTTTCAATTTTTTTTTTTCCCCCCCAGTACTGAAGATCAAACTTGGGACCTTGTGCTTGCAAGGCAGGCACAGTGCCACTGCGCTGGTCCTCTATGAGTCTTTAATTGCCCCTAAGCAACAATTTCAGTACTTTCAAAATACTTTCACTTTCATCAGCTTATTTTGAGATAGATGAGGAAATGGAGACTCTAGAGAGAGGTTCTTGGCTCAGTGTCACATAGCTAAAGTTGAGCCAGAACCACATATATAACACAGTAAAGAGATCTGGATAATTTCAAGGTGGTTCTGAAGCACCTGTGTATTCTTCCTCTTGCAGCCCCTCTCCCCAAAATTCTTTCCTAGTCCTTGGAAGCCTTTGTCATTGTACCTCACATCACAATGTATGTGTAATCTGTGATTATGGCTATGTCCCTGGTGTCCTTTTACCAAGTCATACATTGCTCCTTGTGTCAAGAATTTCTTCTGGGGCCGGGGATTTAGCTCAGTGGTTCCGGCGCCTGTCTTGCAAGTGCAAGGACCCAGGTTCAATCCCTGGTAACCACATACCTATACTGGGTGTGGAGACTCACCCCAGCAGCAATCAGTACCATGTACCACAGTGCCGGGCGTGGTGGCTCACGCCTGTAATCCCAGCACTTGGGAGGCAGAAGCAGGAGGATTGCTGTGATGTGAGTTGGAGGCTGAGCTCGGGGTTAGCCTGAACCACAAAGCGAGACCCTGTCTCAAAAAACCTTAAAAAAACAAAACAAACAAACAAAAAAAAAGAATTTCTTCTGACAGTTGAGCTCAAGTTGCTGGCTTGAGTGGATGCTGAGCTAGGTCCTTGGATGGTAGTTCTGTTGTGTAGCACGGTGGGCATTCACCAGGAGTGTCCCAGGCTAACAGGAAGGGTCCTGCATGTGTGGTCAGAAACACTGGGTTGGATCCTGCCCCACCTATTTTCCAGAAGATGACCCTGACTAGAACTTCTCTGAGGAGCAGTCAGAGATCACAGACTTAGCTTTGAGCCTACCATATTCTTAGAGCAGTTTTTTTTTTTTTTAAACTTCTTTGGGCCATTTCCTGCTCTAAAAAGTGAGTGTCTTAATTCTTAGGGCTGAGCTGAGAATGTAGTGAGATAATGTACATTAAGTCCTTAGCATGAAGTGAACACTCCATGTAAGTTTGTTTGTTTGTTTGTTTGTTTTGTACTGGCTGTCAAGCTCAGGACTTTGCACTTGTGAGGCAGGCATTGGAACTACTGAGCTAAATCCCCAGCCTATAGCACTCCACATGAGTGATAGAGTAACATCGTGGTGTGAGTTGCTGAATACTGAAAATTCAAAGGGATATGATACGACAGCTCTGAGGTCTGATCATTCTTTGTTCCTTTTGACCAGAGAAGCTATCAGTTCATCTTGCCCTCTCCATTAGCTGAGGATGATCCATGTACAGTTTGAACTCACACACACTATGGATTTTCGGATAAAATGGCTGTGACACTCTCTCTGGATATGGGAGCCTATACATTTATTTCCAGGACTCTGGGAAGTTAAGGCAGAAGAATCACATTTTTGACGCCAGCCTGGGCACTTTAGCAAGACCCTACCTCAAAGTAAAAATTAAAACTGGTGCATGCCTGTAATCCCAGAATTTAGGAAGCAGAAACAGGAAGGTTGCCCTAAATTTGAGGCCACTTTCTGCAGAGCCAGCTCAAACTACACAGTGAGACCCAGTTTCAAAAACCAAGTAGTTAGGGCATGGGAGCGCATGCTTATAATCCCAGTACTCTGGAGGCTGAAACAGGAGGATGGCCATGAGTTTGAGGCCAGCCTGAGCTGCATACTAAATTAAAGGACAGTCTGAACTGTATAACAAGACTCTACCTCAAAAAACAAACAAAAAAAAGCAACAACTAAACTAAACCAAGTAAATAAAAATAATTTTAAAAATTAAAAAGGTTTTGGAAGCTGAGTGTGTTGGTACATGCCTAAGGGAGACTGAGGCAGGAGGACTGTAAATTCAAGCTCAGCCTGAGTAATTTAGTAAATTAGTGAGTCTCTGTTTCAAAAAGAGTGCAGAGGCCCTGGATTTAATCCCCTGCCCAAAGCACACGCACACAGAGCTGACTCATAGCACAAAGGTCAAGTTGGTTTTCAGGATCACTCTATGGTTTAGGGCTGAAGCTGGAATAGCTAGTTCTCTGGATCTCTTGGATCCCTAAGCTAAAACAACAAAACTGTATCTTTCTCTACATTATCTCCATTGAGCCTGACTGTGCTGTGGGAGGCCCATACTGCTGTCAGTCCTACTTTACATATCTGAAGGAAGCACTCCAGTAAGTTTAAGGCATGCTGACAGAGTGGAAATCTAGTACCTTGGACCTGTTAGTCCTGGCTCCAACAGTGATTCACTGTGACCAGTCTGAGTTGTCCGTCTCTGTCCCACCTCCCCCCGGACTTCAGAGGTGTTGTCTAATTAAGCAAAGCCATACAGGAGGCACAGACTGAATACTTCCCTTTTTTCCTCCTAGGGGGAAGGACTTGAATAATTAAGCAAAGCCATACAGGAGGCACAGACTGAATACTTCCCTTTTTTCCTCCTAGGGGGAAGGACTTGAAAGAGAAGCATGAGCAGAAAGTGTGTGAAAGGGAGATGCAGCGTATCACTCTGCCCTTGTCTGCCTTTACGAACCCTACCTGTGAGATCGTGGATGAGAGGACTGTCGTGGTCCACAGCAACCAGACTCCCGTGGACGTTCAGGAGGGCAGCACACCCCTCATGGGCCAGGCTGGCACCCCTGGGGCCTGAGCTCCTTCGGTGGGCAGATGCTCATGCAAAAACTGATGCAGGACAGCCCACCCTCCTACAGCTGGGAGGACCTACATTTTGTGTTGTGGTTATCCGCCCACCCCCCTACCTTTGCTAAATCCTCATGAAAGAAGTAGGCAGCACTGTGGGCTGAGGGCTCAGCTGGATCCTATCAATGCTCCTAATGTTCCTTCTCCATCCCCTGGAGCAGGATTTCACCTGTGGATGGAAATAGTGGCACAGGTCCCACAGTGGTTTTGCTGACAAGGGCTTCCAAATACTGCTTGTGTCCCTGGAACTGGACCAGGGACAGACAGGGAGCTCCCTCAAGCTCCTCTGTGCTTTACTAAGGTGGCCTCGGCCAATGCCTTCTGTTTGTTCTCCAAGAGCTTGAGTGACATATACTGTTATTATAGTGAAGGTCAAGCAGGTCAAGAGGTAGCATTGACAAAATGTATATGCAGTTTTTAAACATTAGGGCTGGAACTCCTCCCGACTGACCTCCCAGAACCAGAAAGAAAATGAATTTGTACAAAAGTCAGAACTGTGGGATGAGAATGGGATCTCGGCTGGGGCTGCTTGGTGTGCTCCAGCTTGCTGGCAGAAATGTGCCTTGACAACCGTGGGCTGGACCTGGGCCCAGGGACTCTTCCTGTTTTGTAGGGAAAGGATGGGAAGAATTGCACTAAACATTCCATTTAGGAAGAGGGTAGAGAAGGATCTACTCCTGCCTTAAGCCTCAGGGACAGAGGTGGACCTGGGGTGCCACAGACCACCTCTCTTCTGGGGTGGGTGGTGACCTCTCCATTTTGCACAGGGAGGAGAGGAACCAGTTAACCCATGGGGTTTATATACAGTGGGGCTCATTGAGCTCAGTGATTCTAGGTTAACTTGCAATAATGAGCTCAGAGGCAAGATGATAAAGCACTTCAGGACTCGCCCCTGCAGTGTACCCTAATTTCAAGTGGCCCTGTAGTTTCCAGGCCAGCACCTTCCTGTGGAGCAGTGGGGTTCATGTCACAGCCCCAACTTATAAAACAATCATTGACTGTTGGAAAGGACTGTAGGGTTCCTCAAATCTTTTGGATACAGAGCCCAGACCAGTAAAATGACTTGCCCAAGGTCACAGAGCAAGCTATTCACATGGCCAGAAGGAGAGTCCTCAGCTTCCTGCCTGAGCAGTTTTCTCCACAGCACTTGAAGCTCAGTAGGCCCTCCAGGCCGTGATGTCACATTTGGAAGCATCAGCAATGTTCTGTCACCAGAGATTCCTTGTTAAGAGTCCTTCCACTGCTCAGTGTGGAGAGGGCCTAAGTGGAGCCCACTCTCTTGGACAGTGCTTTCTAGAGCCATTTGCTGAGGGAACCTAGGCCTCAGAGGGTCCCTTTGTGTTAGTGACTCTGGAGAAAAGAACATTACTGGTTTCTACTTTTCTATAAGTACTTCTCTGTATACATGTTTTATATACCTCATTCTGACATCTGTGTATAAAGTACGGGAAATTGCTGTGTATTTGACTTAACATAAAAACAAAACACATTTCCATGTCACAAGCTTTTGTAGGTTCCGCGAACACCCCGCCCGTACCCTGGGAAGCTCTGGGTTATCTTTGTCAATACCTGTTCAATGAACTTTGGGCTTCTCTTCATTCACCCTGGCTCTATAAATGGAAAGCAACAGTAGAATGGTTGGAAATTACAGCCTCTGCGTCCTGACTGTTGTCATCACCAGGAATCTTTCAGGCTGAAGCAGCAGGAAGGATGAGCAGTTGATCACTACAGTCCTTTCCCCTTCAGCAGGCTTTCTGAGGTAGAGTTAAATGAATAGTCATATAGTCCTGTCAGGGGTGAAAGGCAAAGGGTGGTGGTCATAAGGTCAGATATACAGAAGGGGAGGGGTCGTTGGGCTGCCTGGAGCAGCCTTTGGCTGAGGAAGGTCCCCATGAATGATGAATAAGGCTCTAGAAGGAAAGCTACTGACGGGAGCATTTCTTAAAACTTCTAGCAGGACTTAGCCAACAAGCTAAAGGTAGACCAGAGTGGCCTCTGGTCTTGTCCAGATACTGCTCTATAGTTCTGCTGCAGTGGGCACCTGAGATACTTTTTTCTCAGGAATCAGATTCTACCCTTTAGTTAGATCCTTCAAGCTTTGTGAATGTTTGGAAAAATTTACCTCTGGGTTTATGGATTTATGTTCTGCCCAGGAACTCCCACCAACCAGACAGCATCATCTTGCCCCATGTCAGTCCATGGGCAAAACAAGAAACAGGAATTGTCTTCTCAAGCACTTCCTACACATAGGGTGGGATGACCTGTGTTCGTTTTTTACCATGATGAAGGTGGTATGCAGCCCTGTGGAGAGAATGCCAGACTACCAGTCTGCAGAAGTATTCGTATGTTAAAGATGAAGTGTTCATATGTAAGAGTGGAGGCCTCCTGAGGATTTGCCCACAGGTGAGAGGCAGGCACAGTAGCTTGTTTGGGGCCTAGATGAGATCACAGAACTGGTCCACAGAAAGCGCTGCCTCAGATAGGATGTTCATGATCTCTTAACACGCTAAGATTGCGTAAGAACAGGGAGTTACATAGATATGTGAGAGTAGCGTGCAGAACCTCCACATTTATATCCTCAAATCACTTTTATCAGGCCCCAAGTCACTTTTTCACTCTGAGTATTGTCAGTTATCTTAACTGCTTGATTTATTTAGTCTGCTCAATGGCCTAGTCACTTGCTGAGGACAGCTGAAGCACAACCAGCCACATGATACCAACCATGTTGTTACTGAGAGTTCACAATTCAACCCTAGAGCAAGCTTGCAACTCCATACAAGAACAGTCTACATAGCAAGCAAATTCTGCCCAGAGATGACATCCCATCCCACAACTCATCTATGTACAATATTTCACATATCACCCAATAGATATAACAAGATAATATTAACAGCAACCATTCTCCTGGATCACACCCCTCCCATACAACCACCACACACTGCATTTATATACCCCAAACCCATTTTCGATTCTGTTAAATATGTTGCAAGCTCACACTTATGAGGAGGCAGATCTCATGCTGTAGAGTCCCTGGAAGTCTGGCAGCCAAGGCAGAGTGTGCCCTCAGGGCTTTCCAGTGCTCATGGCCCTGGTATATGGCTCAGGAAGTAGTAGCTAGGAGCTAGGAGCTGGGCCAGCCAACAAGGGAAGGTAGACAACAGAAGCCAGATGGCCCAGCTCAGGGGGCTGTCTCCAACAGCATTTCAGTTCTGGGACCCAGCAGCCACCTCTTCTCAATCTAACTTGCTGTCCACACCAGCCAGGCTGAGGCTGAGCAGTGGCTGCCAAAAGGACGAGGTTGAGAAATTGCAGAAACTCTCTTCTCTTTCCTCCGACTCTGGACCTGTGACAAGACACATTGTCTTGCAGATCCCATCTAGCTCTAGGCAAATGTCAGGCTGTTGACTGAAGAAACCAACAGTGTATGAGAGAGTATGGAGAGAATATGGGCTTTTGGTAGGTTACATCTTTTGTTTCCAAGTCTCCAGCCTCTTACTGTGCTATGACTGCTTGTTGAGACAAAGAGGATGTCACTCAGAAATTCTCAGCCAGTCTCCAGTAGTATAGTTTGAGAACATGAGATGATAGCTCCCCTTCACATTAATGTAGTTCCTAGACTGCTAAAGCCAACCACTAGCCAATGAACAGAAACCAGCCCTTCCCCGACTCCTGGCCAGTTGTACCATACACTGACTAAAGGGCTTTTCAAAATCTACTCCCTCCCTCTGCTCCAGGGAAGGCAGAACTTGGAGTGGAGAAGGGAAACGCCATTCTCATTCTGTACCCTTCAAGTGCCATCTGGCCATCAGTCTTTTTCTCATTCATATTCCCACTTGAAGTCCTCTTACACACAAGTGGACCAGAGACTTCAGACCCCACAGGGAAATTCACTCTCTTATCCTGCTCAGCAGGTCTAGGTCATATTTAGTGTAAGCAAGAGCCTCCAAGGATTTACAACCAGGGAGTTCCCACGTGGTCCCAAGTAACAGATTCTTTCTAGCCCAGTGTCCAGGCGTGTGTTTGTTTTGAAATCTTCTTCACAGCTTTCAGGCGAGTGTTGGATTTTCAGACAGCATCCAGGCCCCAAAACCTGTGGAGATATGTTTCCCTGGTGCTGCGCCCGCTCGCCTCCTGAGGAGGTAGTTGAGATGGCTTGTTTTGCCTAAACAAGCCACCAATCCACAGGAAACCGAGATGGCCCTGGGACGGGGCGCAGAGGGGGCAATGCCGGCTGTAGAACATCCCCTGCAGGGGGCTGGGCCAGGGTTAGGGGGGTGAGTCCCGGGTCAGGCCGTACTGCACGCTCACAGAGTGGTCCAGCTCCTCCAGCTCTGCAGGCAGTGGGATGCCCAGCTCTCCCAGGTACAAAGAGAGAGCCTCAAAGGAGTCCTCCAGTTTCGAGAATGTTGGTCTGGAAGGAAAAGGGGTGGATCAGAGACAAGTGGAACATGAGCATGTCCATGGAGTGACATGGAAGAAATCCAGGCCTGTAGCTCAGCTGCTTCCCAGGCAAACCCTGTAACCCCAGGCAAACTCCCTTTGCAGTCTGTAAGAAATGGGCACAGCATAATGTTACTGTGACTTCACAGTGTAGAGGCAAAGATCAAAGATAACACTGTAAGAACCCTGGCCTGGCTGGATCTTTTCAAAAAAGATTTAGCCGGGCGCGGTGCTATACGCCTATAAACCCAGCAATTGGGAGGCTGAGGTAGGAGGATCACTGTGAGTTTGATGCTTGCCTGGGCTACACTAGTGAGTTCAAGGCCAGCCTGAGCTACATAGTGAGATCTTGTCTCCAAAAAAGTCCAAGAGAAGAGTCCCTCCATATTTCTGAGAAAATGCAATAATCAAAGGTGGAACTGGGCTTTGTATTTGAGGAAACATATTTTTGAGATGCAGGGGATTGAACCTGGAGCTTGCCAGTCCCAGCACCTAAGTGCCATTTTAAAGCCTTTTTGTAGTTCTGAGATTTGCTGTTTTCACACCAATGGATCTGCCCAGAAAAGAACATTTCATAGACTAAGTTATTCTCAAAGAGAAAAAAATCACAATGCAAACACCAGCCTCCTAGTGCCATTGAAATAGCTTGACCTCCCTGGACATCTCAGGATTATTCCTTTTCCTCCTCATTCTGGCTTAAATGTCATGCCATCTTGGCAAGGCCTATTCTGACTGTGGCATTTAAAATTACAAGTATTTCCAAAGGTCTACTTCAGAGCTGAAATTTGCTGGTGAGAAAATGTTTATCTTGTTCCTTTACACACCAGAAGACCACAATCCTTCAATAAGAGCTTAAGAAAAAAAAAAAAAAAAGAAACTATACAGTTTTGGTTTGCTAATCCCCACCCCCCACACCTTTTTGTTTTGAGACAGAGTCTTGCTATGTAATTCAAGGCAGTCTTGAACTCACTATACAGGCCAGGCCACCTCAAACTCACAGCAATTCTTTAGCTCCATTTTCTCAAGTTCTGGGATTACAGGCATACAACACCATCCTGGCCCTTTCATTCTTTTTATAATCCTTTTCCCCCTTTTCACCCCCTTTCAATCATTCTAAATGTCTAAGTGCCTGCTATGTGCTAGGTGCTGTTCCAAGTGCTTGGGTTATAACAATGAGCAAAATGAAGGTGTCTGACCTTGTGGAACTTGGATTCTGGCAGGCAGAGTTGGGGCTGGGGCACTTGCCTAGTAAGGAGAGTTCATTAACAACAGAATATGTTGAATAATGCTGTGGAATAAAGCAAAGAGGAACACTTATGGTGCATGCACATGCACATGCACAAGCATGCATGCACACTTTCTGGTAGTGTTAGGAATCAAACTCAGGGCCTTAGCCATGCTAGGCAGGTGCTCTATGATGGGGCTATATTTTTTGCCCCAGTCCCATGATTTCTTTCTCTTTATTTGAGGCAGATTCTTACTATGTAGCTCAGGCTGGCCTCAAACACTGGATGATCTTCCTGTCTATAAGCCTCGAGTGCTGGGATTACAGGCATGTACCCTCACACTGAACCTAGCACTATAATTTCTGACAGAAGAAAAAACCCACAAAAAGTTCTAGTTTCCTAATGTATAAACTGGAAAAGATAAGGGGTGATGTTAGTATATTGAAAGAATAAAGAAGAATAAAGGCAATTTTAAGCATTTCAAAAAGAGAAATGAGCTAAATGTATAAAGTTGCTCACTGTAGCTAATACCTGCTGGAAAAACCTGAATGGATCTGCATTATGTAGATTATACTATGTTCAAAGCCTCCTGTTGTCAACATAACAATAAAGACAAAGACTAGGTAGTAAAATGGAAAATATAGGGCAAAATATGAAAATTTATATACTAGGGGAAAAAGAATGTCTCCAAGTAAAATTGACAAAAGAAATAAAGCATATCATTAGATGGTGACATACATGCTAGGTAAGTATTCTTCTACTAAGCTACATCCTCACCCCAAATTTTCTTCTTTTTTGAGACAAGGTCTTGCTGTGTAGTTCAGGCTGGCCTCAACCTTGTGGCAGTCCTCCTCCCTTGGCCACATGAGTGCTGGGATTACAGGGCTGTGCTACCATACCTGACCCCAGATTTTCTTCTTTTAAACTTTATTTTAGTGGGTATGTCTCTGTGTCTTACCCAGTTCACTTGCTACTATGCCTTCATATCCCTCTCCCTCAAACCTTGCAGAACAGAGTCGTCAGGTGGCTTCCATGTTTGATACTACATTCTTAAACTCTGGCTTCTGCTATCCTTAGGCTTAGCAAGACCTCATGGATGGCTTAATGGTGAGGCAAGCATCCCAGGACCCTGTGAGCTGGGAGAAAGGGGTGTGATACTAACCTGCTCTCAGGCTCCAGTCTGCAGCAGATAGCGGCTAGCGGGAAGAAGGCTGGGGGGCAGTCTGTGGGGACAAATTTCTCCCAGAAGAGCTTCACGTTGAGGCCAAAATCCAGTGTGCGGGGTAGGCAATCAGGATCTGCATACACTTGTCCAATGATCTACAGGTGAGAAAACAGCTGGTCAGGAAGGATCTCAGGTACATGGCAGGGGAAAGGGATGCTGGTGTGTGAATTGAAGGATGTTGTTATGGCTTACATCTAAAATGTCTCCCAAAAGTCTCATATTGGGGGTGGGGCGTGGTTAGAGAAGGTGGGTCACTGAATGCATGATTTACAAAGGTCTATTCTCATCTCTGGCTCTTCCTTTTTCTCTGCTTCTTGGACACCATGACGTGAGTGGCTTTTCTCTCCCAGGCCCTTCCACCATGCTGTTTCTGCTTTGGAGTCTGCTTACTATGGACTGAATCCACTCAAACTGTAAGTCAAACATCTCCTCCTCTAAGTTGCAGGTACTGGGTATTTTATTCTAAAGATAGAAAAGCTGACTAATACAGATGGGTAGAAGAGGGAGCAGTAAACACCTGGGTTAGTTAGACAGCTGTCCTTCACCTTTATCTTACCAAACCTTGCTAACCCAGTCCTCTCTTGACTGAAAGTCTGGTCAGTGAACAGGGTTTAGAAAAGCAGTCTTGGCGGGAGAAAGTGGGCGTAAAAGGAATTAAAATGGGTTACGCACGTGTATTAACTCCTTACATGAATGTAACTATTATGTACTGCAAATATGTATTAATAAAAGTTTAAAATTTAAATTTAAAAAAAGAAGAGGCACCAGGGATTTAGCTCAGAGGTGCTACCATCTGCCAAGATTGTGAGTTCGATCCTCAGTACCACACACACACACACCCCCAAAATAAAGAGAAAACAAAACAAATAAAAAACAAAGAGGCTTCAGTTCAGCAGCAGCACCATGTTCTAACTGATATTTATAGTCTGGAAGCTTTTACTCATTCTGCCCTGCCCTGCCCTGACTGGGGTCCTATCATCTCAAAGAGTAAAGAGGACTTGCATTTGATTCATGTCTCAACATTTTGGCACTCACTTAATGCTCTGTATTCATTAGATGCTCAATTCATATCTATTAAAGGAAGCAATTAAACAAAACTTTTGTCATTATTCTAACCATTCCTCATCTTTCTTTTCTCTCACAGCTTTGTTTTGGGGAATTGCAGAAGCACTTGACTGTGTGTGTTTAGTTGAGATATACTGAGCAATGCTGCCACCTGACTGCTAAGCTACTGAAGGCAGGTATGTTTTGATTATTTCCTCTGTACCTCAAGACAGGACTTTCTGGAATGGTTCTACTTGCTAGATATAGGGTGGGGGCACTACCAGGGACTGTGGAAGAAGAACAAGAGGAAGCGGGAGGAATGGACAGTACTGTGCTTTTTCTTTTTTTTTTTTGAGACAGGGTCTCGCTTTGTGGTTCAGGCTGGCCATGAGCTCAGCCTCAAACTCACATCACAGCAATCCTCCTGCCTCTGTCTCCTGAGTGCTGGGATTACAGGCATGAGCCACCACGCCCGGCACTGTGGTATGTGGTACTGGTTGCTGCTGGGCGTGAGTCTCCACACCCAGTATGGTATGTAGTAACCGGGGATCGAACCCGGGCCCTTGTGCTTGCAAGACAGGCGCCGGAATCACTGAGCTAACTCCCCCACCCAGTACTGTGCTTTTTCTACTGCAATTCTGAGTCTCTCCAGTTGTTTTTATGGAACCAGTAAGACTCAAATGTGGTATATCCTTTTTTTTGTTTGTTTGGTTTTTTTTTTGAGACAGGGTCTCGTTTTTTGTAGTTCAGGCTGGCCCCAAGCTCAGCCTTGAACTCAGCAATCCTCCTGCCTTTGCCTCCCGAGTGCTGGGATTACAGGCCTGAGCCACCACACCTGGCACTGTGGTATGTGGTTCTGATTGCTGGTGGGCATGAGTCTCTACACCCGGCATTTTATATGTGGCTACCCAGGACTGAACCTGTGACCTTGCACTTGCAAGGCAGGCACTGGAAGCACTGAGCTAAATCCCTGGCCAACGTGGCATATCTTTTAAATAGTAAAACATATGCTTGTGTTAGTTTTATGGCAATGTATTCTTTCCTAGGAGAAGCCTCAGATCTGAGGCAGGGTCAAGATGGTAGGGCTGCTGTCTCAGGAGTGGCTTTGGTGGTAGAGCTCACCTCACAGAGAACGATCCCAAAAGAGAAGACATCCACGGTTTCATCGTAGCTCTTTCCTTAGGGAACAGAGAAGAGCAGACTGTTAAGTTTACATGCCTTATCTACTCTGCACTGCTATAGGGCAGGGCTAGAGCAGGTTCTGTAGGCTGATCAGATGGGATCCACTTGAAAATCACCTTGGGTCAGGTGTGGTGCACATCCCTATCATCCCAGCACTCAGAAAGTTCAGGCAGGAGGTGAGTTGGAGGGCAGCCTGGACTACAGTGAGTTTAAGGCCAGGCTGAACTGCATAGAGAGTGGGGAGACTTTATCTCAAAAACAAAACAAAACAAAACAAAACAAAAACATCTCACTTCAGCCCTGGGTGGCCTGCTTCAGAGGGCCTGGATGCAACTAGATGGTACAGTAGGGAAAAAATATGCTCATATAGGTTAATCTAGGCTCTGTCATTATCCAGCTGTGTGATTTTGAGCAAGTCAATGAATTTCCCTGGGGCTTACACTCTGAAAAGGCTTGTATCACATCACTTCAAAGGCCCTGTAACTGCATTTCAAAAATGCCAGCCAGCATAACTAGCCAGTTCTAGCATTACCCTCTAGGGGGCAGCACATCTCAGTTTTCAGCCTGGAGAGGGAAAAGGCACAGGTAATGGTGGCGAATTTATGGTCCTTGTGCCACAGCTGGCTGTTTGTTATCACTGAAAGCTCTAAAAGGTTCACCATCACTGGAGGGCAATGAATAACTTGAGTTTTCACTCACCTTCAAAGCAAGAGCCAGTCAAACCTCACTCTGAGCCCAGGATGGCACACTGACCACTTACTTCCCAACACTAAACTCAGGGGCGATGGAATTTATGAGGACCAGTCTGGTAAGGGTCAAAAAATCATCGAGCCAGGCATGGTGGTGCATGTCTATAATCCTAGCCCTTGGGAGGCTGAGGCAGGAGGACTGTGCAAGTTTGAGGCCAGCCTAGACTACATTATGAACTCTTGTTTCACAAAACAGAAGCAGACAAAAAACCATCCAGCCCTCATCTCTAGGTATCTGGCTGTATTCTTTCCCAGCTTTTCCAGGAGTTTCCGGGGCTTGGCTGCAAGATGAGGCTGTCTTCCCTCTGGGGCACCCTCTTCAGGGCTTAGAGACTCACCATTCAGCATCTCAGGAGCCATCCAGTAAGGGTTTCCCACTACTGTGTACCGCTTCTTGCGGTCACTCTTGCGCAAGGTGCGTTTCTTAGTGGTGGCCTTCTCCACTGGAGGCCTTTTCCTCTCTTCCACTATGAGCCGTGACAGCCCAAAGTCTGCTACCACCACAGTCTTGTCCTGGTAAGATAAGGGCCTGGTCAGGACCTGGTGTGGACGTTCTCAAGGCTGGTTCTCTAACCTTAAGAGTATGAGTACAGGCAAGAGAAGTCACTGAGAAGAGAAGAAAGTACATAACAAGAGATTCACGGCAGAAACCTCTGCCAGCTTTCTAACCAGACGTGGCTGGCATTTGTATTTCTATCACATGGTATCTGCCCCACTGCCCAAGATGAAGTGGGAGGCTCTGGAACCTGGTGACTGAAACTCAAAGGCCGACGGGGGGTTTCTTGTGTTTTGGCTTTCCCCTGCTCTGCCTGATTCCTAAAATGATTTGAAGTTGTTGCCAGGACCAAATAAAGAGAAAAAGACAAGTTAGAGGCAGGCAGTCAATGTAAGGAGTAAGGGGAGATAAAACTCTTGGGATAGCTACAGGGTAGTCATGTGAAAAGGGATTAAGAATGTTTGGGATAGTTCCAAGGTGCAGAACCAAGGCCAACTGACCGACACCCAGGAACCCACACTGCAAGTCAGCAGGAGGAACAACACTGTCACAACCAGGGGGTGCTCCCCTCCCCAGTGGGAGGAATGCTGGCCTCAAACTGGTCAGTATACATTAATTAGCTCTAGTGGTTTCAGGCTGAGGTTTTAGGTGCTAATGCAGTAAGACAGGAGGAGCAATTAGATGCTTTACGGACTACTATGAGATAAAACCAGAAGTGATAAGGTTCTGAGCACAAAACGAACTTCTGAGGTCTTTTCCATGTGTGTATGTCAGGGGAAGGGGGTATTGGGGGATTAGTCAGGGGTTTAATCCCCCAGCCCTCTGAAAAAAATTATTTTTTAGTGCCAGGTATGGTGGCTCACACCTGTAATCCCAGCACTCGGGAGGCAGAGGCAGGAGGATTGCTGTGATGTGAGTTTGAGGCTGAGCTCAGGGCCAGCCTGAACCACAAAGTGAGACCCTGTCTCAAAAAAAAAATTTTTTTTTGAGACAGCATTTCACAGTGTAATTCAAATTGGTCTTGAACTTACTATATAGCCCAGGCTGGCCTCAAACTTGAAGAGATCCTCCTGTCTCAGCCTTCTAAATGCTGGACTCACAGGTGTGCATCACCACATCTGGCTACCGCCAGGCCTTTTAAAATTTTGAGATAGGATCTCATTAAATTGCCTAGAACTCACCATTGTCTTGACTTTTACCTTCCTGAGTTTTAAGATTACAGCATGTATCACTGTGCCTGGCTATTTTTTGTCTTTTTAATAGTGCTGTATTCTGACACAAGGGCCTCATGGTGGGCACATGCTCTATCAGTGAGCTATACCATCAGCCAAGAAGTCCCTGCTAATCAAATGATTCAAAAGTGTGGCTGACTGAAGGTGAAATTGTATTGCATGTGTCTGGGAGCTTTGAGAAGACAGAGGTAAGCACTGGAGGCAATACAAAGGGCAAGATAGGAGTTCCTAGGCAACATCTCTGGCCTGAAGCCACAGGGAGTCAGCTTCCTGTAGGACAAAGAAGCTAGGAGGTCCAGTGGCGCCAGGGAAGCTTAGGCTAGACCCAGAGCGGTGGGACATACCAACTTGATGAGGCAGTTGTGTGAGTTCAGATCCCGGTGGATGATGCACATGGAATGCAAATAGGCCTGGAACAGAAACATGAGGCAAAGGGTCAGTAAATACACTCTGGCCATGCCCACTCATTTTAGAACCCATCTCAGACAATGTTGCTCCCCCTGGTTCCAGCCAGTGTTTTGTCCCAACATCAACAGACAGCCAAAGGTGATGTAAACTTCCTCTCCTTCCCTGCTCCTATTTCCTGTCTGTTCACTAGTCACCAGCTTCACTGTTCTCTCTCTTTTTTTTTTTTTTTGAGACAGGGTCTCGCTTTTGTAGTTCAGGCTGGCCTTGAGCTCAGCCTCAAACTCCTCGTGCCTCTGCCTCCCGAGTGCTGGGATTACAGGCGTGAGTCTCCACACTCAGTATGGTATGTGGTTATCAGGGATCCCCGAACCCAGGCCCTTGCGCTTGCAAGACATGTGCTAGAACTACTGAGCTAAATCCCCAGCCCTCCACTGTTCTCTTCTAAAGGCATGTGCAGTCCCCCTCCCCCATTTCATTTAGATCAAAACCATCTGAAGTGAATGGCCTCAGATGCACTGCTCCTCTTCCTCCTCTCCCTCCTCAAACTATCCTTCAGCTGCTCTGGATCTTTCCTACCATGGTGGGGCAAAACTGACCTCTTTCCTGTCCAACTAGCTCTGTGTTCTTGACTTTTACCTCCATTAGGACTCCATCCTCCTCTTTCTGTATGTTAACACCTCCCTTTTGACATCCCAGAGTTTTTCATACGTTTCTGTTGGCTATTTTGCATCTCCAGGACTTTAATTCTGGCTCTTGTAATCTGGGAAATCACTTCCTTTTATCTTACCTTTCACTACCTTCCAGGAGATTCTCACATTCTCACCCCGACCAATGCGTCCATGGCGCTCTTCCTCATCTCTGTAGCTTGTGACCTGGCTGCCTGTACATCTCTTCCTCAAGGGTGTACACATCTCTCCTGCGCTTCCTGCTCCTGAGACCTCTGTGGGTCTCTTTTTCCTTTCCAGTCTCCTCAATGTTAGCTCTTCCCAAAGTCATCTTTTCACAAATCAACTTCTACCAACCACATGGATTTTTCTTGCATCCACAGCTCTGACTGCCCCTTCTCTGTAGATAACCAGGTGACCAGTAGCCCATCCCTATGCTCCTACCTCCAGCTAGTTTCCTGTTCAAGAGATGCTGCAACGCCCTGCTAATGGATCAGTCTTGCGATGCACCAATCCTAGTTCTTCTCAAACCTGTTCCTTGACCATCACTTTCTGGTAAGTGACATCATGTTCTAAGTTCCTTAAGCTGCCTTGATTCTTTCTGTAATTCTTGTTCCTGCACCACAGTAACCTATTCCCCTCTCCTACATCAATTTAGAGATCCTAAATGTTTCATTGGCCCTTCTACCCTGTTCTCCCTGCCTGAGACTCTCCCATCTCCATTCCAACCTACTGGCCAACCCAGACTCACCTCAGAAAAAGCACAGTTCTGATCACAAAATTTTGCTTAAAATATCTTCTTCTTTTTTTAAAAAATTAATTTTTATTTATTTTTAGTTTTTTTTGAGACAGGGTCTCGTTTTATAGTTCAGGCTGGTCCTGAACTCACTATGTAGCCCAGACCAGCCTCAACTTCATGGCAATCCTCTTGCCTCTGCCTCTTGAATGCTGGAGTTGCAGGCATGAGCCACCATGCCTGGCATTGTGGTATGTGGTACCAGGGATCAAACTCAGGGACCTTGTGCTTGCCAGACAGACAGTGGAACCACCGAACTAAATTCCTGGCCCTCTTCTATCCTTTGATAGACTCTTAAACTATCTTCAATCTACAGATCCAGACTATTACTGTGCCAGGCTACACGAATCCCATGTGATGAGCTGTAGGTAAAATCTCAGGTGTAAGGATCAGACTGACTTGCCCAGGATTCCAACTGTATCTCTTTTTAGCTTCAGTTTCTTACCTGGATACAAGGGTTGTTGGAGGAATAAACATGTTCATGTGTGTTATTCCTTTATCTCAGTGCCTGGTATACAGAAAGCACTTAGTAACTGTTAGCTGATTTCATTACTAGGATTGGATTCTCTCCTCCCAGGTTTTCACTGCAATCATCACCTAAACATGGGGCCTCTCTACCAATAGCAATTTCTATCTAATCCTGACTCATCTTTCCTGATGTCCTAGGATGTAAGATGCTATGCTTGTTCCAAGGGCCCTCAAAACTGGGACACCTCGTGATACTAAGGCCAGGCCACCTCATGCTACAGTTTTCCTCTTCAGTTTGCCCTTAGAGATTTGAAATCTTTTGGGAATTGGGTTATGGTTGATAACACTTCCACAGAAGCAATTTCAGTAGCATGGAGAGAAAAAAATCAAGGTACTGAATACTTAGCCACACAAGCCCAGGATGGGGTCTCTGCCTTGTAGTACTCCTCTCGATCCTTACTCTCCCTACTCTTACATTAGCAGGACTGTTGGTGAGACTCACCATTCCAGATGCGATGCCTTTGGCAAATCTGACCTTCTGTTGCCAAGGGAATGGGTCCTGCAGGGTGGAGGAAGCATGTCAGACACCGTGGGGTCCTGCCCTTCTTGTGGTCCAGGCCTCATGGGTCAGCACAGTGAAACCTTCCTGTCTTTAACCAGTCCCACCCACCAGGATCTTCTGGGGTCAAAGCAAGGCCCCTGTGGCCTGTAAGGACAGTCAGAGCATGGCTGATCCTCTGATAACCTTCTGATCTTGGTGATTGGGATCATATGCTCACCACACTGCGCAGAAAGTCCTTCAGTGTGCCGCCCTCAATGTACTCTGTCAACAGGTTGAGCTTCTTGTCCTTGTACAGCACACCAATGAACTTGAGCACATTGGGATGGTCCAGGCTGCGCATCACTTTCACCTGGGGTTGGAGGAAACCAAAGAGGTTGAGTGTTAACTTCACAAGTCTTCCGGGCCTCCTTCCTGCAGGGACTGGCCTGTTAGTGTTAGCTGCCTCTCTGACCTCCTCTTGCCTTTGTTGATGTGGTTGGGCACCAGGATTGGGAAGAGAACACCACCACCCAGACGGGATGTCTTCACAGACCTCACCCCAGGAATCCTGCCTTTCTAGGATCCTGCCCTGGGACACTGGAGTGGACAGGCCCAGGAGTAAAACAGAGGTAGTGGGTGGCACCTGGATCACAGTGCTCCCACCTATAGTTGCCCCATAATGCAGTGTGGGAAGGGAGGTAAAAACTGTGTATGCTCAAAGAGATTCAGTTCTCTGGGGTCCCTATTCCAGGACCCCATCAGGATATTCAGGAGGCAATTATCACACTTAGTTATACCAAACTGACCTGTTTTCCTGCCTATCACCCTCATAACCTGAAAGTTACTCTGATCCATGTCTCATCTGTTATCATATCCCTTGCACTTGGCTTAGTTGGTATCCTTAGTAAGTGTTTACTGGAAAAATACTTACACCAAAGTAGAGAAGTGTGGAGATTCCCCTAGTGTTCCTTTTCAGTGTTTAAGGTAGTGATCCCAAACTAAGTTTCTTCTCAAAACCAGTATTTGTATGGTTCCCCTTTATTTGTTTGTTTATTATTTACAGTCAGTCAGTCAGTCAGTTTTCTGAGATGGGCTCTTGCTTTGTAATTCAGGCTGGCACACACAACTCACAATGTAGCTAGCCTCGAATCCTTGGCAGCCTTCCTGCCCCTGCCTCCCAAGTGCTAGGATTACAAGTGGGAGCCACCATGCCCGGTGGTTCTTCCTCTTCTAGCAGTGACAACAAATTCCCAGTCCTCCAACTTTCTTTTTGTTATATTTCCCAGCTAGGCTCAAGTCACCTTCCTGCTCCAGCCCTCCAACTAACTGGTTCTACTAAGTAGCTAAGACTATATGGGTGGTGGTAGCTCCAACCCCATTTCTTTATTTCTCCTCCACTCCCCCTTCTCTTCCTTTCTTTCTATCCCTACCACCTTCTCTTTTGGTTTTCTGAGTCAGGGTCTCCCTGCGTGGCCCAAGTTGGCTTCAGATTTGTAATCTTCTGGCTTAGCCTCTCTAGTGCTATGATTACAGGCATACCTCAACATGCTGGGCTCAACCCCTACTTTCTCACCTCAGTCAGAAAAGTCTTCTGGGTCTCCTCATCACATCGAATTAACTCCTTCATGACCATCACTTTGCCCGTGGCTTTGTGTGTCACCTATAGGGAGAGTGACTCTTAATGGTACAAAGACTGGAGAAAGTTCTGGAGAATTGTTAAGATTTTGGGGCAGGGGTTGTAGATCAGTGATAGAATGCTTGCCTAGCATGTGCAAGGCCTTCGGTTTGATCCCCAGCACTGGAGTTAAAAAAAAAAAAAGGTACTATGCAATTGGCTCTTCCATCTGTTGGAGGTCACACACTGAGCCATATCAGATCAGACTGACAGTTCACGTGTAGAGGACACAGCATGGGGGAACAGGGGACTCGGGAAGTTCACCCCCTCTTCCCTAGACAGCTGGACATGCATAGAGGAGAGTCAAGAATCGATAAAAGGGAAGTGAAGGAGGTAGAAGGGCACACTGCCAAGCCAAGCAGGGGCTCTAGTCATCTGGCACAGGAGGGAGTCTCTTGGGTGAACAGAAGTCTGGGAGCAGGAGGGTCAGTGCCACAGACATGCACCAGAGGGCTTGGTGGGTTGGGGTAAGCTCTCCAGCTCCACTGCCCAACAAGCTGAGACACATGGCTTACCTGACCCCCCCTCCCAGCTCTCAGCAGAGGAGGAGAGAAAGAGAGAGAAGTTAGTCTCTGAGACTGTTCACCAGAGTGGCAAGAGCCACTCCTCCTTGTGTTCGTTGTAGCATGCCCAGCACTGGGGCCTGTGGGCACAGCTCATCCCAATCTGGCTCTCCAGAGCACAAGCTCACTATAGCAGTGATATGGCCTTGGGTAGTACTGTCTGGGGAAGCTACACCATTACCTTCAGTCAGGAAGGAGTGGTGTCCTGCAGGGTATGGAATGTGACCATATGATGACAACTTCTCAACAGAAGATGGGGGCGTAGGGGGGGTGAGGAGTGCAGCAGTTGTTTCCTATGCTCACCTTGATGGCCTGTCCAAAGAAGCCCTTCCCCAGCACCTCCCCATGGATCAGGTCACAGGGCCGGAAGATCTGCTGTGAGTAGCTGCTGGAACAGCGGAGGGATTCTGAGCGGCTGATGTCACGGCTGAGCAGCAGGGGTTCCTTGGGGGAGCAGGGGCCAGGGGACTTGGAGATGCTGTTGCTCCGCCTAAGGATGAGGAAAGAGGAGGGTTGCAAATAGGTATCTCAGGTACACCCATTTGTTCCAAAGTCTATAGTTAAGATGCTTCAGTTGGGAGGATTGGGGGTTGTTCTGGAGCCACATATAAGTAGTTTATTTTAGTAAAAACTGACTCAAAATGGGAAATCTAGGGGTTAGGGGTGTAGCTCAGTGGTAGATCTACACCTCCAACCTTTATCTACTAGCAAGCATGAGGTCTGGGTTCGGTGCCCACCACTGAAAAAAGAAAAGAGAAGAAAAGGAACAGAGGGTACTGAGTACTTCTGACATGGGACAAATAACTAGAATTGGCCAGTTTGTAATGTTAAGTATATAACAGCACTGTAAGCTATAATCTATTTCTATGTGCTTGATTCAAAACACTAAGTTAGTGTCAGCATCCAAAAAATGAATGGATGGGATTTTAAGTAATATTTTCTTCATCTTTATACCTATCCATATTTCCTAATTTTTTTTTTTTTTTTTTAGACAGGGTCTCGCTCTGTAGTTCAGGCTGGCACTGAGCTCAGCCTCAAACTCACATCACAGCATTCCTCCTGCCTTTGCCTCCCATGTGCTGGGATTACAGGCGTGAGCCACCATGCCCAGCACTGTGGTATGTGGTACTGGCTGCTGCTGGGCGAGAGTCTCCACCCCCAATATTGTATGTGGTTACCAGGGAATTGAACCCAGGTCTTTGCGCTTGCAAGACAGGTGTCAGAACCACTGAGCTAAATCCCTGGCCCTATATTTCCTAACTTTTAAGCAAACAAGCATGTATGACTTTATAGCAATAAAACTATTTTTACAATTTCAAAAACATCTGGCAATCATAACATGAAAACTGTTATTTTGACTTATTACAGACAGGACAAGGCTGAAGATGATGGTATGACAGAGGAACTGCAGCCATACAAACTTCTCTTTGCAGCATTCTCCTACTTTACTGAATGACTCAAACAGGACTGAAGCTAGATGGCTCTGGCTTGTCCTGCCCCACAAGTTTTCCTGCAATTGCTCTTCTGCCCTGCCTCCTGTTGATTGCACGTGGCACAGCACACAAAGTGAGCTGTCCTTTCTCCTGCATGGCAGCCCTTCAGGTATCTAAGCACTTTCCAATTATTCTACATCTTCCCTTTTCCAGCCCATGCCTCTCCTAATCCAACCTGGCTGACCAATGGCAGCCTAGAGTAATGGGGCAACCCTCAGCTTCCAACAGGTGAGAGGGCTCTGATTCAGGTTGCTGAATCAGGGCATCAAGAGATTGATTCCTATTGGTCCTGGTGATATCTCACATTTACTGAGTGCTGACCCTAGGCTGACACTGCATAATTCTGTGTCCTTTCCACATTTAATCCTAATTAGTGACACAGCCACTTTTATCTTGCAACCCCACTTTATAGATGCAGAGACAGAAGTTCAGAGAGATGATGATTTGTGAAAGAAAGGGTTCATCTTGAAGGCTCGGTATGGTATTTCTACCTGAAGGCCTATGCTTTTGACATCTGTAAGTTTCTGTTCTTGGTGACTGCACCTGACCAGGGACCTGGCAGACTCTGAGGTGTGGGTCTGTTGGTCCTTCAAATCTGACATACTTGCCATCATCTCTCACTCTATCATTTTCAAAGCTCTTTTTTTTGAGACAGGGTTTTGCTTTGTATTTCAGGCTGGTCCTGAACTCAGCCTGGAGCTTCACAGCAATCCTCTTGCCTCTGCCTCTCGAGTGCTGGGATTAGTAGAGGCGTGAGCCACCACAACTGGCACTGTGGTATGTGGTACTGATTGCTGGTGGGCACTGCTGTATGTGGTTACCAGGGATTGAACTCAGGAACGTGCACTTAAAAGGCAGACGCTGGAACTACTGAGCTAAATCCCCAGCCCCAAGTTTATATATATATATATATTCATTCCTACCTGTGTCCCCACTCAACTCTGAGCACATGTTTCCTTTATGTTTCTCTTTAGGCCACAGTAGTAAGGGTCAGCATCACTGCCTCCTGGCTAGCTCAGGAGTTTGGTGGACACAGCCTGATGCTCTGGTTGCTAAGGAAACCTGGCAGAGAGATGGTTCTGCACAGCTTCTATGAACTATGATTCCCCCAGAACAGCAGGGCAGCTCAGTCCTTATACCACATCCTGGCAAGCTGGTTCTGAGAAATGATATAGGACAGAAGAGAACTGGGATATGGGGGTGGTACCTGAGGGAGCGTCTCCTTAGAGTTCCTTCCAAATTTTCCTTGGTGTCCAGGGTGCTGAGGGTGTGAGAGTGTCCAGTATTCTGGATGTGGGGAGAGAGCCGAGCATCTAGCCGCAGCTGATCCAGGCGCTGGGAGACCGGGTCATGCTCTATCAACAGCTGAAGTGTCTGGCTCGTCTGGCTAATTGCATCCTCCACCTGTGGTCACAAGCAGCGTAAGGCTGGTTCCCACAGGCTGTCCCATTCCAGCACACTCATTGACAACCCAGACGATCCAAACACAGGGTACGGTGCTGGTGACCTCCAGTTGCCAGCAGCCTCATAGTGCTTGCTGTCTGGCATCCAGTCAGCTCCCCCATCTGTCTGTCATGTCATCTTTGCTGCCCTGGGAACTTGCTAGGCTGACAGAGGAGGTCACCAATGGTCATTGACTCAGTGCTAGAGACTAGCTGGGGTGGGAAAAGATAAAGGCTATAGCCTGATCTCCCAGAGGGTTTGTTCCATAGCCCACCCCCATAAGATAGTCTAGACACACACTGTACCTCCTCTACTTGGAGGGTGCGGACGGGGGTCCCATTGATCTCCAGGATGCGGTCCCCAGGGTGGATGGCATTGCGATTGTTGGGACTGATGTGCATCCGGTTGACTCTAAGATGGACAAGAGAAGAGAGGCATGGTGAACTCCTCCTAAAAACTCACCTGACCAGTTTTGCTTGTATGGAGAAGACGCACCAGGTCCGAGGCTCCCACTAGCTCTCAAGACCTATGCTACACATAAAAAAGGCAACACACTTCCCTGGATGCTTGGACTCAGTGAAGAGAAACACCACTCACCCAGACGCCAAGGTCGAACACTTGGAAATCCTCTTTCCCATGTGGAGTCCCCCTCACAACTTGCCTTCTATCTATCAGTAGAGTTACCAATATCTCTCACAGATCACTGCAAAGCCTCCTAATTGGTCTCTAGGCTTTCCCTTGCCCTTCTAACCTTTACACCAGTGATCTTTCTAAAATACCAACTTGGTTATGTCACTTCGCTCAACAAATGTGTTAAATTTCCATAATTCAGCCCCTCACTCACCCCTAACTCACATGGTTAGCAGCCCCTTCTCTGGCTCAGTCTGTGTCAGACAGCTGTAGATTCTTAGTTCTGTAGACATGCTTCTCCCTGTGACCTCAACACAATACCTTCCCCTCTTCATCTAATGAGGCTGGAGAACAGACCTCACCTCTTTCTGATTTCCTCAACCCTAGCAGCTCTTGTGCTTACTGTAAACTTTAGCCTTATATCTAACACACAGTAGGTGCAAATTCAGTACTTACAGGGTGATAGGCTACTTGTGTCTCATTATGGGTGTTATATGGTCACCAACTCTTTCCTCATGGGGTCCCTGCCCTGGATCTATGATGGGATCTTAATCTCTTTTGGACCATAGATTCCATTTTCTCCTCTTTCCTCCCATGATTACTTAATATCAAACAATAATCAAAACAATAATCAGTAAATGCCTATTAATTCCAAGTCCTGAGTGTGCAGTTTTAAGCAAAACAAAGCAAGTTCCTTCTAGAGTTTTCATTCTAGTTGGGAGGACAGATGATAATCAAACTAATACACATGAATTAATGCAGATAATTTCAGAGAGGAAACATGATCTGAAGCCTCACATCTGAAAGGTAAGAGATTCTGGCCTCAAGTATCTGGTGGGAAGCAGCCTAGGCAGAGAGAACACTAAGCATGGTCACAGCAAAAGGTTGGGTGACAATGATGGCGGGAGCTCTGTGTAAGACTTTAGATTGGAGCCCTTTGAGGCCCTATGTAGTCTTTTTTTTTTATCTTTATTGGTACATTACATATACGCATCATGATTGCACTCCATAATGGGGATTTGTACCAGTATAAGACACAACTTAATTCTCATTTTTTCCCATAGCCCTACCCACCCTACCACCCCCCCATATACATAAAATTTGTTTCCTTACTTTTTTGTGGCCCTATGTAGTCTTCGTCAAGAATCTCTATGAAAGGGGTTCCCAAAGTACTCACTCTTTCACTTGCACTGTGGTGGCGTAGTTGGAGCAGGCACTCTCCACAGACACAGAGAAGCCCCGCCTGCCCTCAGTGGTGGCCGGCATGGAAATGAGCGTGACGGAGTAGGGCAGTTGATCTTGAACAGACTCTGTGGACAGCCTCTCAAACATAGGTGCCAGCACCACCTCATTGTGGCACTTCCCACTAGGGAGAGGATACAAAGGGAACTGAGATCCTTGAGTCCCACCTGGAAGCTCCCCTAGCAACTACACCTTGTGGCTTTAACAACATGCCCGTAGTCTTGCTACCATCACCCTCTTCTCCACAGTTCTCACTGGCTGCTGCTGACAGTGAGGATCCTGGATTTTCGGGGGCTGAGCCATGACTAGGGATGGTATATTAGGAAGAACTCTGCTATGGGGTGAAACAACCCATGTTCTCTTGGTCTCTGACGTAGCCTGAGGCCCCGTGCCCTCCTTGAGCCCCAACTGACTTTTCTGTCAGTGAAATAAATTGAACCAGGTGGACTCTAAAGGGTCTATGCCTTTAATATTCTGGGATTCTCCTTGGACATAATTTCCTACCCACTCTCTCTCTCTCTCTCTCTCTCTCTGGGAGGACTGCAGGGTATAGTGAGGCCTTTCTCATGGTAGGTAAGGAAAGAGGCCAGAGAGACGTTAACCATCTTACTTATGGGTCACAGAACTGTTTCAGAGCACTGCTGTGATAGGAATCCAGTGCTCTGATTATCCCATTAGTCTTCTGCTCAGATCATGCTGCCACCTGTCCCTTTCTCTTGGCCATTTTGCAGGGGAGGACAGTCACAGGGCTACCTCTTACCAGTAGAGTGTGGCATGCTGCACCAGGGCATATGCATCCCCATCTTCAATGATCACCTTGCAGCTCATACAGGCAAAGCACTCTGGGTGGTACTTGAACTCCCCGGCCACCTGTGAGTAGATGAGAAGAACAAAGAAGGAAAACATGATTTATCACATTTGCTGGAGTGGAAGGGAGTAGCCGAGCAATCTCTAACCAAGGATCTGTAGACACCAGTCAAAATCCACTTTTTTAAATCAAGTCTACACTCTCCAGTTAAAATCTAGCTTTTCACTTTTGCCCTAGAAATTACAAAGAACGTGTCAAGTTGACACAGGAAAAAAACTGTTTTGGTCTCAATCATGACAACTGATTCCCAGAAATAACCATCCTTATAGAAACCTCAGTTCTTCCAACACAAAATTGGCAGGTCGGTGAGTTATTTGTTTTTTTTTTTCTTCTAGTACCGGGGAGCAAATTCAGGGCCTTGTATTTGCAAGGCAGTAACAATGCCACTGAGTAAAATCCCCCACTCTCTGTAACTGTGCTTAAAGCCTTTTGTCTAGAACAGGTACAAAAGACAGAACCTCTCTTTGCCAACCCATCCCAGGTTCTCCCTGTCTCATTCCCTGAACACAACCCAAGTGGTATCCTTCTCTCAACATGCAACACTCCTTTAAGGCCTTTGTCCCACGACATTGTCTTTTCTGCCTGTCAGCTCACCTACTGCCAACAATGGATCGACTGATTGATTTATTGATTGATTGTTTGACTGAGACAGGGTCATGTTGTATGGTTCAGACTAGCCTTGAATTCAGTATGTGGCCTAGGCTGGCCTCCAACTTGTGATCCTCCTGCCTCAGGCTCCAGAGTGCTGGGATTTTAGGTGTAGGCTACCATGCCTAGACCAACAATGGGTCAAGGATATCATCTGTCACTTGGTAAGTACTCAACAAATACCTGCAAGCTAAATGAATAAACAAAAAGATGTTCCAATAAAGACCAAAAAGATGAATAGCCACAGGGGACTAGAAGTGTTGTCAACAGACTGGTCAAACAGAGAGGCAGAGATGCAGCAGGGTCCACTCACCATGACAGGCCCTGTCATCAGCAGGGAGCATCCATGGCAGAACTCCCCAAACTTTCCCCAGTAGTCCTTGTGGCAGTAGAGCTTCCCATCCTTCTCGTAATACCAGTTGGTAAGGGAATCCTGGCATTCGGAACACCTGCGAGGCAAGACAAGAACAAAAAGGCTGTGGAATCCCTGAAACCAGGTCACACAGGCTGTTTCTGGCTGTTAGATCGAACAACAAAATGAGCAGTCCTCTCTCAGATCCAAAGCTAGGAGAAGGGAAAGTCACAGGTCAGTGTCATCTCTGGAGAAATCAGCATAGCATGAATGAGACTCCAGAAACCATCTGTGAGCAGACTCTTTGGAAATCTGAGGTTCTCTATAAGAATCTGATAAGAGTCACTGGAGACTCATCCAGAAAAGTGCACATGTAAGGAATATGTGTGTATAATCTAGGTGTGAGGTGTATGTCACAGATTCCCTGAAGCCTAATCATGGCCCCAATTAAAAACTGCTGATCTAAGCCTCTTTAATAAATGGTGCTGGGAAAAACTGGACATCCACATGCAGCAGACAGAGTCTAGGGCCAGGGATTTAGCTCAGTGGTTCTAGCGCCTGCTTTGCAACCACAACATCCCTAGTTCAATCCTGGTAACCACATACAACAATGCTGGGCGTGGTGACACACACCCACCAGCAATCAGTACCACATACCATAGTACCAGGCATAGTGTCTCACGCCTGTAATCCCAGCACTTGGGAGGCAGAGGCAGGAGGATTGCTGTGAGTGCAAGCAAGGCTCCTCTGAGCTACATATTGAGCACAGGGTCAGCCTAAACTACAAAGTGAGACCCTGTTCTCAAAAAAAAAAAAAAAAAAAAAAAAAAAAAAAAAAAAAAAAAAAAAAAAAAAAAAAAAAAAAAAAAAAAAAAAAAAAAAAAAAAAAAAAAAAAAAAAAAAAAAAAAAAAAAAAAAAAAAAAAAAAAAAAAAAAAAAAAAAAAAAAAAAAAAAAAAAAAAAAAAAAAAAAATTGAGTCTAGGCCTATATATCTCACTATATTTTACTAAAATCAAAATGGAATAAAAACATTAATGTTAAAACAGAAACAATCTGATAGAAGATAAAACAGGCAAAATTCAAAAGACATAGGCATAGACAAGGACCTTCTGAACAGAACCCCAATAACACAAGCATAATGAGAATCAAGAAAGAAAGGCGTTATATTATGATGATAAATGCATACCTATGTTTATAGCACTGAAATTTATAACATCTAAATCTTGGCAATAGCTTATGGCCATCAACAGATAATGAATTAAAAAAACAGATGTTTACATACAATACAGTACTATTCCGCCATAAAGAAAATCTGAGGCATTTGTACATAAAGGGTGCATCTTGAGACTATAATGTTAAGTGAAAAAATCAGACACAGAAGTTTAAATATTTCAAGGTTTCTCTTATGAGAAGCCCAAAATATAAATAAACAGGAAAATAAAAGGTCATAAGGGGCTAGGGATATAGTTTAGTAGCAGTATACCTGCCTGGCAAGAGCAAGGTACACTGGAGTTTGATTCCTGGTACCCAGGGGAAAAAAAAGGAAGTAAGGTTATCTTTTATAATGAGAAGAACAAAAGATGGATAGGAGAAGGAAGGGAAAAGGGATTTAAAGAGAAGTAAGATGTGTTATGTGGATGTACAAACTCCCCGTGATAAATGTGATCATTATGTACTGCAGACATGTACTCATAAAAAAAAATTATTTTATTTGAGACTGTGTCTCACTATGTAGTCCAGGCTGGCCCTGAACTAATGGAGACTGAATGTTGGGATTATAGGCACATGCCACCATGTCCAACTAATAAAAAATATTTTAGAAAACAATCTGTGATCTAGACATATTTCTATGAACCAAAGAAACTTAATTGCCTCCACTCTTCAAACCTACCCATCAGTGCAGGTGTTGTGGTGCATGTCTAGAATCTCAGTATTTGGGAGGTTGAGATAGAATTACTACAAGGCCAGCATGGGCTACACAGCGAGTTAAAGGCCAACATGGGCTATTATAGCAAGACTCTTCCTCAAAAAACAAAACAAAAATCTGTAGGCATGGTAGCATATACCTGTAATCCTAGGACCTGAGTTCAGGGCCAGCCTGAACTACAAAGTGAGGGAGACCCTGTCTCAAAAAAAAAAAAAGGAAAAAGACCCACCTACCCATCAATAGCAGTGTTACTAATGGAGTGCTCTTGCCAAAAATACTCTTATATATAAACAAATTCATCACACAAATTCAGAGGTAGGACACATTATAACCTAGTTTTGACTTTCCACAAAGTTAATATAGGGTGGGAAGTTTTTTTTCCTTTCTTTTTTGTAGTGCTGGGAGTCTCACGTATTAGGCAAGCAGTCTACCACTAAGCTACACCTCAGGCCCCGCCTATCTTTTTTTTGAGACAGGGTCTTACTATCTCTATACATTGCCCAAGCTGGCTTCAAATTCCTTGCCTCAACAATCCTCCTGCCTCAGCACTAAAACACTTGGCTTTTACACAGAAGTTTGAAGAGGTCTAGAGACACAGAGACCAACAAAATCAGCCTTAGATTCAATTTATGATTGAAGAAGGAAACAGCTTTTGGAACAACTGAGAAAACTTGAATTAGACTATACATTAGATGTGTTGTGAAATTCCTGTTAATTTTCTGGCTGTAAGTATTCTTAGGAGAAGCATTAAAATATGTCAGGTTTGGGTTGTGGATTTAGCTTAGTGGTATTGGAGGAGAAACTCAAAACTATGCTAGCGTT
>PVIR01003189.1:34254-66344 GCA_004026965.1 Petromus typicus
TGGGTGTGGGTCTCCACACCCAGTATTGTTATGTGGTTACCAGGGAATCGAACCCGGGTCCTTGCGCTTGCGAGACAGGCGCCGGAACCACTGAGCTAACTCCCCGGCCCAGTTGTTAGCTTGTTTTGAGAGAAGGTCTTGTTGTGTTGCTCAGGCTGGTCTCCAACTCGTGGGCCGCAGGGAGCCTCCTACCTCAGCCTCCTGACTACCTAAGATTATAAGCATATACCACTGTGCCACGCCAGACTCCCTGTTCTTACTCTTGCTCACCCACATGAGTTATATCCTTGCTTCTCACAGACAGCTTTGGACTGCCTGTTGCTTTGAATCCTAACTCCACCCTTGTCTGGTAATGTCATTTTGGGCAAGATATTGTAGTTCTCAGATCCAGGTTTCTCATCTAAAAAGACTTTTAAAAATTAATAAATAAATGTATAAAAACATTATATAAAAGGCCTCATAGTAGCAACTCAAGTACATGTTAACTGCAGATTAAAATGCTAACAATAAGGTAATGGTGGCCCACATTATTAACCATTTACTGGCTTACCCAAGCAACTTTGGACAACTCTTCTTAGTAGTTTTCCTTTATTGATAGAATGTACAATAGCATCCCACTGCAAAGAGCCAATATGAAGTTTGTAAAAGAAAACACTGTGTGTAGCAAGTATGTTATTTACAAAAACCTGCTTGGCAATGCAGTAATAAGATAGATATACATAAGGTGCCTTCCCACACTTTCCAGAAGAGGTTTAAACAAAATAAGGCAAAGTGAGTGGCCGCAATGAATGCCACTACTTCTGAGCAATGAGGCAGGCAGAAAAGGGAGATAAAATGAGTTGAAGTGGCTGTGGAAAGCCCTTGGAGTAGGGAGCTCTAAGTAGTACCTGAAAAGCCCTTTATCTTTCTGGAAGGCCTATATCCCTTTGGGTGCTCAATGGATATTGGTGGCTATTATTATTTAGCAGCTTTTCCCACTTGTCCTGTAGATGCTAAACTTCAGTGTCCTGGGCCAAGGATTTAGCTCAGTGGTTCCAGTGCCTGTCAAATGCAAGGTCCTGAGTTTGATCCCTGGTAACCACATACCACAATGCCAAGCATAGTGGCTGATTCCTGTAATCCCAGCACTTGGGAGGCAAAGGTAGGAGGACTGCTGTGAGTTGGAGGCTAGCCTGGGCTACATTGTGAGCTGAGGGGCCTGAACTACAAAGAAAAGCGAGACCTAGTCTCAAAAAATATAACAAAATAAAACAAACTTTAGGGTCCTAAGAACTGAGTATGACATAGGGTCCAAAATAGTAGAGTGAGGACAGTCACAGAGGGGAAGACTGTCTTGGGGACATTGCTCCACTGCTCATTGGTTGAGTTCTAAATTAGGAGAGAGAACTAGGTTAAGGTTCTTGGGTACTACATGCCCTTGGGCAAGTCCCTTTCCTTCTGTGGGTTCCCTCCAAAACGAAGGGACAGACAACCCCTGAAACTTCTCAAGTCTGTACATGTTTTGCCCTAGATCAGTGATGGTGAACCTTTTGGAGCTTTCAATGATAACAAACAGCCTGCTGCATCATGTGTGCCAGTAGTCTGCCCTAGATGATCTGACGCTCCAAGCTCAGAACTATCTTGTACCATCCAAATAGTCTCAGCCCAGCCCCTCTGTTGTTTGTGAAATGAAAACAATGTCACCCACTCTCAGGGTAGCAGAGGGACTAAATGTGGTTCTGGAGGACTGTGAGGTATCTAGTGGAGGGCAAGCACTAGAAGCAGGGTTTCACTTCATGCTTCCCATCTTCTGACCTAAAGTTCTTGAGTAGTCATCTTTCTTCTTGACCAGACTGTGAGCTCCCTGAGAGTGTCCTATTTACTTTTGGTGTACCTAGCATTTAAACCAAACCTAGTACAGCAGACCCTTGGCAAATATTTCTAGGCTGAAAATTGTGGAAGCAAGCAGCCCAGGTATGAACAGTTTCCATGGCTCAAAGCACCAGGTCCTGTCTTTCCCCTTTCTACACTGAGAAAAGCTGGTACAGACATTTTTGCATCCAACTGCAGGCCTGGACTCTGTTACACCCTTGCCATGGTATGTGTGCCGCAGGGGATGGGAGCACCAGAACCCGCCCTCCTTCCACTGCCAGTATCCTGCTTTTGTTCACTGAAAGTAACTTTGGCCAAGCCCATGAGAGGGAAGAGGGAGAAAAACAAGTGTAGGCATGCAGAAGGCAGCCACACCACTTGCTGGGAAGAACACCTGGCTAGAGACTGACATCACCAATACACATATCTGTGGCAAGAAATGCCTTTGATGGGCACAGCCAGCTAAGATGGCCAGAGTTGCTGCCACAGGTATCTTTGAAGAACAGGAATGAGAACAGCTGATTGAAGGACTGGCTACGAGTCTCTAAGCTCTATTTAGGCAGAGAACTCAACTGGGTCCTTAAGCTGCTGGAGACTTTAGAGTTCTAGCATTGTTTTTAACATCTGCCGTTACTTGAGAATTAACCATACTCTGGCCACTGTATTGGGTGTCCTTCTTTACATATCTTTAATCCTGGCCATATTCTACAAGGCGACGGGGTTATTCCTGTTTTCTAGAAGACTGAAAAATCAAGGTCAAGTTACTTTGTAAAGTTGACTACTACATGGGATAATCTTGATTCTGAGCCTATGTGTACATGGCTAGGAAGTTCACCGTATAGTATCACCTGAGTGATACAGAATGTCTGTACAGCTGGGCTTCAGGATTCTAATGTGTGACAGTGAGAGGGGATAGAGCTCGCCCTGATAGCTCAAATCCCATTAAGTGTTAAGGTTTGTGATGTTTCTCCTTTAGTTTAAACAGTGACAATTAAATGGCACAATATATTGTCTTCCTTCCTGTACTCCATAGTGTTCTCTTTCCTTGCAGTTGTCTTTTCTTTGTCCTTTTGTGAAAAGAATCTAACATGTAATCTGGAAATGTAAGGTGCTATTCAAAAATATCCATTTCAGATCCTCAAAGGGTATGGCCAGGCATGGTGGCATATGCCTATAATTCCAGCACTCAGGTGGCTGAGGCAGGATTGCCATGAGTTCAAGGTCAGTTTGAGTTACATAGTAAGCTCAAGGATAGCCTGAACTACAGAGTGAGTTCTCTCTCTCTTACACACATACACACACACACACACACAGAGGAAAAAAATGGGGAGCAGGGGTGGCCTATGGCTACTGTATTTCTTTCTAAAGCCAAAACATTTTCCTAGCTGTTGATTTTTCATATTTCAAGTGAAAGTCAAAATTTGCTCTAGCTACAGGCCCAACGATACCCAGCTGGGAGGTGACACAGATAGGGTCAAAACTCAGGACTGGTCATCAGTCTCCTTAGGATCCAGAGCTAAAATCCTCAAATGAGGGGAGATCACCCAAAAGCTCACACACACTAAGGCTACACTTAAGGACAACTTCTTCTCTTCCAAAACACTAGAGGGCCTGGGCAGATATAAAGCATAGAAGAACCTAGTGATTACTCCAGTGGGTCAGCTTAGATCCACACTGAGACCTTCTGAATCAGTCAGCTGAGATTTCACATAAACTCTCTTCTACTATCTGTCACCTAAGGCCAATTATTGCATAGCTCTGTACCCGAGTTTCCTCATTTGTACAATACAAAGGTGATGCTGAATTTTCAGGGGGCTATAGAACTTAGGTACAAATGCCTCACATGACACATGGCTCACAGCAGAATCCCAGGGTTTGTTTCATTCTTTCCCAATAAGAGAAAATCGAGTGCAAATGTAGATAGACCCTTTTTCCTCTGATGCTCAGGCAAGAGAAGTCTATTTCTGTAAGGTTTCTGTAATACAGAAGGAAGGTCCTAAACTGAATTAATCAATTCAATTCCTATAAGTAATAATATAGCTACTCCGTATGTCAAATGTACAAGAACAACCAGGTGGCTGGGCCTGGTGGCTCGTGCTTGTAATCCCAGCGCTTAGGAGGCAGAGGCAGAGGATTGCCCTGAGTTCGAGGCCAGCCTGGGCTAGATACTGAGTTCAGGGCCAGCCTGAACTACAAAGTGAGACTGTCTCAAAAAACTAAAAACAACAAGTCAAGGTCCTGTGCTTGGAGAACGAGGTGAGACAAGATAGAGAGTAACCCTTTATGCACATCCAAATTCTTCAGACAAATGTTTAAAGGTAAATTCTGCACCTACAGAATAAGAGAACCAACTAGTCATCATTACAAAAGATTTACATGTTAAAGAACAAGCTCTCCCAAGTCCTAGGGAAGGTCTGACTGCATGATCATCATGGTTAACCCCCAGAGCAGTTAGTTGTGGAGAAGCTTCCTCCAGCTTTTTGACCCGGAGTATCAAATGGGGTGAACATAATTAGGGGAAACTCTCTCTGCCACAGACTGACCATGCTGTGAGTGGAGTTGTCAATCTCCCCCAAGGCCTAGAATGGCAGATAGTGTAGAAGCCTAGCTATTGGTCTATCAGAAGCCTAAGGACTGTCCATCAAAGATTTCTTTATTATCCCTCCTTCCTGCAGATCCTGTATGTTAAAAGTGTGTCAATTAAACTGTAATTATTATGGAATATGTTGTTACCCTTTTTTTAAATTAGCCAAATACATAACAAAAGCAAGTGTTAATGGAGTATGCTGATATAGTTCCAACCAAAAGCTGTGAAATCTGCAGTGCTGGGTAATATGTGTAGTTGCATGGCAGTTAGAGAAAGACTTTCAATTAAAAATAAAAAAAATGGCCGGGAGTTAGCTCAGTGGTTCCTGCACCTGTCTTGCAAGCGCAAGGGCCTGGGTTCGATTCCCTGGAAACCACATACCATACTGGGTGTGGAGACTCACACCCAGCAGCAACCAGTATCACATACCACAGTGCTGGGCGTGGTGGCTCACGCCTGTAAACCCAGCACTCGAGAGGCAGAGGCAGGAGGATTGCTGTGATGTGAGTTTGAGGCTGAGCTCAGGGCCAGCCTGAACTACAAAGCGAGACCCTGTCTCAAAAAAATAAAAAAATAAAAAAACAATACAACACAAAAACAATAAAGAACCATAGGGCTTCCATTATCTGGAAAAAAAAATGGAAAGGATCCTGTACATCTCTAAGGAGCATGTAAGCTGCAGAGCTGGAAACCATTCACATGATCCAAGTCTTTTATTTTTCAGATTAAAACAAGTCGCAGAAAAATGAAGGCAGATGCCAAATGTTACTGCTAAACTGTGCAGGATTAAGATTTTTTTCTTCTAAGTGTGGGATGGTTTGGAATACAAAGATACATTTGTTTTCTTCAAGAGATAATGTGTAAATCAAGCTTATTTGAGAGGAAATGATGGAAATGCTTATGTACATGTACCAACTCCCTATAATGAAAGTAATAATTATGTACTACAAACATGTACTAATAAACTTTTAAAAATTTAATAAAATCAATATCAACATTAAGATAAATTCTATAAAAAGAAGAATACTATAAAGGTGTCAGAAATCATTTCCCAGCCAAGTGTGGTGGTACACCTGTGATCCCAGTACTTGGGAGACTGAGCCGTGAGGATTGAGGATTGGTGCAAATTTTAGGCTTTCTCTGGAGCTATATATGAGTTCAAGGCCAGCCTGAACTGCACAGCAAAACTCTGTTTCAAAAAAGGAAAACAAAATAAAAAAGGTATTCCCCGGGCTAGGGACATCACACAGTGTAGAATGCTTGCCTGGCAAGTATGAGGCCCTGAGTTTCAATCCCTAGCACTGGGGGAGATGGGGCGTCACTCCCTGATTTACCTCATCTGTAAATTCCAGTTTGAGGTGTTTTCTTACTTGGGAGTGTTCTTATGATTATATCGCATCCCTCAGGCCTGTGGCATGGGCAGGGAAGACACACTATGCTGAATGTGGCCTGCCAGATGGGGGTGGAAAGGGTACAGAAATTACATTCTTCTTCCTGCTTTGCTCCTTCTTCCTCCCTCACATGGTCACGCCTGATCATGTCCCCATGGAATCTGGTTGCGTCACCTTCTTTGCAACCACAGTTCCAAAACTCCTGTGGACTTTGTATTCCTCCAGAGGCCTAAGGGTCAAGGACTTAATGTGACTGAATCTGGCAACAGCCCTATTTAGAAGCCCAGGAAGTCTAGCTCCTGTGTTCTGCCAAGGAGGAAAATGAGGGCCAGGCACTTGTTCAGAGAGGCCTTGAAGATGTCCTATAAAAGGAGGGACTGTCCTATGATAGGAAGGTAGAAGTAGTTTTGTGACTTGGCCTGAAATCTGGGAGAGCAGATGGGCTGAATGGTCCCTGTCCTGAAGCACAGAGTGCTGTGTGCTACTTGAGGTACAGAGGTAGCTTGTGCTACAGAGGTAGTTTCAGGAATATTGTTTCTCAATTAGGGGAAGGGAGAGGGTCTGTAGTAAGTCAGTGAGTCGTACCCCCTTGACTCCAGCTAGGCAGACAGAAGCTGGGGAATGAAGGTGAGGTTATAGATGTCCAGAGGGAAGAAATGTCAAAAGACACCCATACCCAGTTGGCCTTGGAGCCCTGGCCTCTCAAAGTCCACGTTGAGAATTTATTATCTGTTCTAGATTCAGCTCCTAGGAAGACTTACATTGATCTCCAAAGTTTAAAAGGGAGATGATGTTCCTGAGAGCTACATATTCTTTGTCAGCTGTCTTTCCAGAGTTAAGAGTTAAAAGGGATTAATGAGGGCTCAGGATTTAGCTCAGTGTCTGCCACACAAGGTCCCAAGTTCGATCTCTAGTACCAAAAATAAATAAATAAATAGGAATTAATGAGAATCTAGATTACTGGCTACTGCAACATTTATGGGTCTTTTTTGGCAGTATCAGAGGTTGAACTCATGACCTTTCACTTGCAAGGCCGGCAGTGGTGCCACTGAGTTAAATCCCCAGCCCCTACATTTGGTATCTTGATTTTTACATGGTAACTCACCTCCTAAACTCAACATCAATTTCTACTGGATCTTCAGAAAAGAATTTCTTCAACAGGCCTGACAAACCATCTCTTTTTCTGCTCTAGAAGAGGAGAGCAAATCTGAGAGTACCCCTGGAGGTGTGAATAAAGGAAGATGAAGTCCCCTATAGGATGAAAAAGAAATTCAGAAAGGAAAGGTGGGCTAGGGAGATCTTGAACGTTACCTTTGCTGAAAATGGCTGCCTCATCTGTAAAATGGGGATACAAAATCTCTTTAGGCATGAGAGATTAAAGGATAATGTGCCTAGCAGGATGCCTAGTACAGTCAGCATCCAGGATTGGTCCCCCACCCCCAATGCAGATGCTTCCAATTGCTTTACCAAGGTCCATTCATTCTGGGAAACCACACGGTAATCTGCTTTTCTATCCTGGCCCTGGCCACCTGGTCATCTGATTTAGTACCTGAGGAGTAAGATCTGGGCATGCAGTTGGGTTGGGGAAGACAGAGACAGAAGAAAAAAAAAAATGAACCAGGACCACTAGTGAAGGGGAGGCAGCCCTTGGAACAACAAGCTTCTCCCAAAGAATAAAAACAAGCCCCACCCCAGCCAGGAATGGCTCCATTCAGAAGAGACCCAGAGGGCCAGAAACCCCCTAGGGAGTTTCTACTGGAGGTGGGGTGGGCCAATGAACAAAGACGGGCAGGTCCGAAGAATAAACTTTCTACATCTTCTGAGCAGCCCCAAGGAGAGAGAATCCCTCCCCTCCTTCATACTTAGGACTGACAGGGGACTGACAGGAATAGGGACTGGCCCCACAGCTCAGGATCATCGCAGAAGCACTAGCCTTGGCCTTTCTCCAGTAACTACTCTCACCTGGGAGCTCAGACGCCCTTCCACCAGAGGCAAAGGTGCGTACTATTAAGACGAAAAAATGTTTACAGGGTGCCTACTGTGTACCAGGCTACCCACACCCAGGCTCTGCCAGCTTTCAGTTTGGCAAAACCTGCCAATCCTGCTTGTTGGGACAAATTCCTGGGCAGGCAGCACAGCCTGTAGGTAAAACATGTGAGAGCTGCACCCTATTTGTACTCTTCCTGTGGAAGCAGTAACACCAAACGCAGGCCAGGTCAGTGGCACCTTTTAGAGGCTCTCCCATGTATATCTGGGAAGGAAGGGAAGCCAGAGCTCCCAGGGGCTTCGTTTTGAACCTATCCCACACCTCACCATTTCCAGGACATGCTGAGGTGGCCTTCGGGCCGGTTCTGCTTAAATACAACCTCCACTAGCTTCTGCCTGGCAGAACCAATAGTTAAGGGATAAGTGAAAGTGGAGAAGCAGATTCAGGGAGGCCTCTGCTGGGCTCACAGGATCCTGGGCCGGGGGAGGAGGTGGGGAGGGGGACTCGGACACCAACTCACCGAAAGGGGTCTCTGGAGGTGAAGTAAGCCGGGATGGACAAGTAACTCCCCATCTTCTTCCTACACCAGATAAACAGGCTCAGCTGCAAACCCGTCTGGGAGTGCCTCAGGCTGGCTGTAGACGGCCACCATGACAGGCCGGGAGCGGCACCTCAGGCTGGGGGCGGGCTGCCGGGCGCTCACCTCTCCCTCTGGAGCAGCAGGAGGGTGAGGACTCCAGGCCACTGGCCCCCTGGCAGATTACCACAGGGGCTCATGGCTGGGGCAGCTCCTCCCTAGTTCTCGGAAGCTCCGGTGGCCCCTCAGGACTCCGGGAGAACCACCTCTACACACACAGACATTCTTAGGCAGGGGCCGTGCGTGGATAGCTAAGAAAAGAAGCGCTGCTGTCAAGTTAGCCTTCTTCTTCAGCCCCACCCCAAATGAGGGAGGGAGGGAGGAAGAGGAGGGGCTCCTGCAGAACCGAGGTGTGTGGTTGGAGCAGCTGTTAGGAAACAGACCTAGCAGCAGGGGTGGAGCTGGGCTAGAGCGAGGCGGCAGCAGGGAGGCTGCAGGCAGGCGCCGACACAGACAATAACTGGTGCTGGCTGAGCGTCCATCCCTGAGCTCAGGACAGGGTAGCGCAGGAAGAGAGCCAATGCATCTGTTCCCAGCCCAACAAGCTGCCTAAAGGGCACTAAATCTGCTCTGAAATGAAAAAAAGCACTGGATGCCTGCTTCGGGCAGAGCCACACCCCCAGAAGGGGGAATCTCTGGCTGGAGAGGCAGGTCCTGAGAGTCCTCTTCCGCTGTGTCCTGGCATCAGGGCCCCATTTATCCTCTCTCTCTGCCTGATGTAGGGACAACTGCAAAGAGCAGGCTTATTGGTACTGCCAGTTCCACACAGGGGCAGGGCTGGAAACAAAGCCCAGAGCATTAACTGATACCTACCTAATATGTCTCTATGTGACGAAGACTATATACATTTATTTTTCTAAGAAAGGAATTATTTTCACCTTATAAACTACAAAAGTGAGGTGCACCGGGATTAGGTAACTCACCGATAGCCAAAAAGCTAAACAGCAGCCAGGCTGAGTTGGGGTTTTTTTTCCTTACATTTTTTTTTACTTTTTGTAGTACTGGGGATGGACTGTAGGGTGTCATGCATGCCAGGCAAGTGTTTACCATAGAACGTACCCCAGCCCTAAGGATGGAATTTAAATATAGGCACTATGACTCCAGAGCTGCACCTTTCAGCTATCAGACTTCACTCTACATCTTGAGGGGGAAACATTTCTATTAAAGCCTTCTGGAGCTCAGGTCACTGCCTATTCTCATTCATTCATTCCCATACACCATTCATTAGTTTCAGTGGTCAGGGGTGAATGATGGTCCAATCTGGAATGGGTGCTTGCCTGAAGAGCCCCAGCTGTGAGGGTGACTGACTTAGGTCTACTACTGAGCAGAAACCACCCCCCCCCCACTCCCTGTGACGGAAAAAAGGCTGCTGGAGGAGCCTGAGGAAACTTTCTTTTTCTTCTTTTTTTTTTTTTTAGGTTGTTTGAGACAGGGTCTCGCTTTGTGGTTCAGGCTGACCCCGAGCTCAGCCTCCAACTCACATCACAATCCTCCAGCCTCTGCCTCCCGAGTGCTGGGATTACAGGCGTGAGCCACCACGCCCGGCACTGTGGTATGTGGTACTGGTTGCTGCTGGGTGTGGGTCTCCACACCCAGTATTGTTATGTGGTTACTGAGAATCGAGAATCGAACCCGGGTCCTCCTTGCGCTTGCATGACAGGCGTCGGAACCACTGAGCTAACTCCCCGGCCCAGCCTGAGGAAACTTTCAACCTCACTGCTGGACTTGGGGCACTGACACAGGCTCTCTCCCACCAGACAAACTTTCATCTCCCCTGCAGAGAAACAAAAGTTACCCTGCCATTGCTGTCATCATGAACTATGGCAGGAAAGTTCACGACAAAGGTGGAGGTTGGGTTACTAAGGTCTTTTCTCATTCCTCCAACTGGGCCCAGGTGACGATGAGTGCAATAGGAGAGACTGGCTTTGCATCCTATTAAAATAAGCTCTCACTTACTGAACCTTTGGTATGATCCAGGCTCTATGTCACATGCTCTCTGCATAATAACAGATATTATCTATCATATGTAAACTGCCAGTGTTGGGCTGGGGATGTAGCTCATTGGTGCCATGCACCTGCCTGGCAAGTCAAGGTCCTGAGTGTGATCCCTGGTACCACAAAATAAATTTTGTTTATTTGTTTGTTTTTTGAGACAGGGTCTTGCTTTGTAGTTCAGGCTGGCCCTGAGCTCAGCCTCAAACTCACATCACAGCAATCCTCCTGCCTCTGCCTCCCGAGTGCTGGGATTACAGGCGTGAGCCACCACGTCCGGCACTGTGGTATGTGGTACTGGTTGCTGCTGGGGTGAGTCTCCACACCCAGTACTGTTATGTGGTTACCAGGGATAGAACCCCGGTCCTTGCACTTGCAAGACAGGTGCTGGAACCACTGAGCTAAATCCCCGGCCCCAGAAAATAAATTTTTAAAAAAATTAATAAACTGCCAGTGTATAGGGTAGATGTTATACACATTTAACAGATGTGGAACTGAGGTTCTGATGGGTTTTGGTTCTAGCCTGAAGAAAACCGCCAGTAAGTGGTGAGGCTACATTTCAAACCCAGTAAGCAGTATCACTAGAGCAAGGATACTTTTTCTAAGGAGCTATAGTACAAATATTATTAGGTTCTGCAGGTCATAGAGACAATCACAGATATTCAGTTGTGCCATTAGAGTTCCAAAGCAGCCATATATAAAACAAATGGATGTAGCTATCATCAAATGAAGCATTTATTTGTGGACACTGAAATTTGAATTTCACATCACTTTCCATGTCATGAAATAGTCTTTTGGCTTTTTCCCTCCGCAACCACTTAAGAACGTACAAATCACAGGCAATACAAAACGAGGCGATGAGCCGTAGTTTGCTCACTGGTTTATGTCCTAGAGCCAGAGTTCAACCATTATGTTTAGTGCCTCTAATAATGAAGAATGGCTTTGGCCACTTGTGCAGAATTCAGCCACACTGATCACCAGACAAGACACCACACTTCAGCCCTACAGGCAGCTAGGAGCAGTGAACACTAGATGGAGGCTCACTCGCAGCACTGCACGCTATGAATGAATTTTAACAAACACTATTTGGTAGTGCTGTGATGTCTCCTTTTTCACAAATGAAGGAACTGAGGAAAAAGGGAAGTTAAGTCATTTGCCTGAGGTTATCTATCTGTCTCACTGAGAAGTGAAGCCAAGTTTGAATCTAGACCAGACAGTATAGACTGTGCTCTACCATGTTATAGGGGAGCTAACTAGGCTGGGCCCAGAGCCAGACTGTCTGGGTTTAAATGCGACAATACACTGCACATAAGCCCTTGGCACCAAGTATGGAACACATTAAGAGTTGATAAATGTTAGCTGTTAATATCATTAAGACTATTGTTACCACTACTATGCGCTAGCTATGTGGCCTTTAGTGAGTACTTGCCTCTGTCTGGGCCTTGGTTAGACTTCTAAATAGCTTCCAGCTTCAGCATTTTTCAGCACTGTGAGGTTGCAGAGGGCTCCCTGTCTTCTCTGGGCTTCCAGCTGAGTTTAAACCTCTTGAGCAGTCTTGAAAGGCTCAAGATTTTAGATTGGGGGCGGCACAAGAGCTGAGTGGGGACAACACACAGGATACTGAAAGGACTGCTCAGCTGGAGAGGTGGGAGCTCTCTTTCTCTCAGCTGCAGAGCCAAAAAAATCTATTACGTTCCCCTGTAATTCGATCAGTCAAGGAAGGGGCCCAAAATTAAGTCTGGAACTAGCAAATTATCTTCTAATTGCACCCTCTGATTTCCATCTGATGAACAGAGTACAGATGGAAGAAAACGCAAGCCACAAACAGACCAGGGCCAGGGAGCTCATGAGCATAACTCCTCTTGACATTTCACACAGCTCTGCTGTTCCAGTGGCGGCAGGCGCAGTGAGTCGGTGTCTAGGAATGTGAGCAGGAGGCTGCAGGCCTTCTCGTCTCTCCCTGCTCCTCTTACAAAAGATCCAGTGGGTAGGTAGATGGTGCGGAACTAGTGAGAAGACTTCTCAGTGCTGTGAAAACTACCTTCCCCTAGAAGAGCGGCAGCCATCTCTTCGTGTGGAGTGGAAGCCCCTCCCAGGTGGAATCCATGTGACTTCCATAAATCTAGATTTCAGGAGCAATCTTGAAGGATTGATCACTACATGTGATAAGCCACTGGCTGCTCATACCTAACTGTGTGGTTCCTTAGGGTCAACTTCAGAGGACCCAAACCACTCAGATGTGGGAAGTGAAAAATCACACTGGCAGGCATATTTCCCTCTCCAGTCCTTGGAAACAGACCTTGGAAGGAAAACTGCTCTTCTAGGTCCCCAGAGCAGCTGGCAGAGAATTCAACAGTTATGGTTGCCCATGGCAACTGCAGGGATCTTTGAATTGGCACTTCTACTCAGGAAAAATGGCAAGAGAGGTGCTAATCTCCTGCACATTTCACAAATTGGAAACCTGGCAAGGAGCCGAGGAAACTGAGACATGGGGCTTCAAGAGTCTGCGTGTGCAACAAGCTGAAAAGCAAAAGTCTTCAGGGCTGGGGGCCCCAAGTGAACACTGTAGCAAGGAATAGTGAATGAATGAATCACCCCCAACCTCTCCTTGGAAGAAGGCTCTGGTCAAATAATTCAAAACCCAGGGAATTGTGTTTATGTGAGGCCCTCTATAGGCCAGGAGGACTCCGAACAAGGAAGGGAGATTCTGAACACCACAGCCTCTAAATCAGAGATAGCAAATCTTTAGAGAGAAGTTGCCTAAAATGCAACCGACTTATTTATCACAAAGTGCCATCACTATAGTTAAACCTTAATACTGAGGTTTTAGTTGAGAAAAATCAACCACTATCCAACGCTCGGCTGCTGGGGCAACTTGGTTCATGTACAGATAGACAGGGCTCTGTGTGCCTGCTGCAGCATGCATGCCACAGGTATGCCAACACTGCTCTAAATCCTACAGGGTGATCTTGGCTACCCTCCTCCACTGAGCACTGGTCCTACTGCTACTCCTCTCACAGCACTGTGAGGAAGGTATGGTCAGAATATGACCGACACAGAACACAGTAACCTTCCAGGGAACAAGAAATTCTAGCCTTTGATGAAAAAAAAAGAAACAAGAGGGCTGGGGATGTAGCTCCACGGTGCTATGCATGACTGGCAAGTATGAGGCCATGAGTTTGATTCCCAGAACAACAACAACAAAAAAGGCATTTATGGACAAAAAAATGACATTTATGGAGTGAGGTCTTATTTTATCTTTTACTCCCAAAATAAGTGCACTGATCTGGGGAAATAATGCAGAGCAAAGAAATGCTGGGTACTATTATGGTTAGATCTAAAATATCCCCCCAAATTCTTATTTGTGTGAAAGGTGACTAATGGAGATAATACACTCAACAGTGGACTATCCATTCATGAATTCAGTACCTAAATGTGCAGTGAGGAGGTAGAGCCTGGCTGGAGGTGTTTGCTGGGAGTGTGACCTGGAAGGGTGTATTCTTGTCCCTGGCTGATCCTCTGTCTCTGTTTCTCTCTGTCTTTGTCTCTCTTTCCTTCCTGGCTACCAGGGAATAAGCAGCTCTCCTCTGTCCATGCTCTTCTACCATGAAGTTTTTGCCTTTGAGCCAGCCAATCAAGGATTGAAACTGTGAGCCAAAATAAACTTCTATAAATTGTGGGTGTTGGGTATTTTGTCCCAGTAATAAAGAAGTGGCTAAGACAGTGTATACTGGAAAGGCTTTATTCAAATGTCCAAAGAGTCATCTGACAAATACATCATTTGCCCAGCAAACACTAAGTGTCTGCTACATTCTGGAGACTCAGCTCTGGTTATAAAGATGAATTAGATATGGTTCCACCCTTGGAGAATTTTATACTTTAACTGCAACACTAGCCATGTAAACAAACACTGACAATGCTATAACAGAGGTAAGAAGATAACAAGGAGAGAGAAAAAGTCTCCTCTGATTGGTGAGACGTGAAGGTAGACTTCAGGGAACTTCTTCACAGAGTATGGGATGTATTAGCAGACTGTAACAGGCTGATCGCCAGGCTGACAAGAGGCTTCAAGCCTGAAGGAACATGTGCAAATGCACTGAGGCATAAAAGAGACTGGTATGCTCATATAACACTGATCATATCTACAAGCTGCAATACAGGGCATCTGTAGGTAATGATCAGAGAGGAGTTGGGAATGATGGAAAAGAACAGTGGAAGATCACCAAAGACCAGGTCTACCTGGCTAGGAGTTGCCTACAGGGAGTAAAAAGAGTCACCAGAGGTCTTTAAAAGCAAGCACATACTCTCAGTGAACAAAACATAAATCTGAAACACCACAAAGAATCCTGGTTTTCAGCTGACTCCCTAAACAGGCCTTTATTCTTCCAGCTTACTGTGCATATGTCCATTATGTCCATCTGAAGTTTATTGGCCAACTAGTGCCAACTAGTAACAAGACAGTACCTTTGTCCTCAGACTAGTTTTTGTTTTTCTTTAAAATTGAGGATCAAACCCAGGGACACTCTACTACTAAGTTACATCCCCAGCCCCTTTTATTTTAAGTCAAGGTTTAACTGGATCCTTGAGACCAGGAAGGACTTGAACTTTTAATCCTCCTGCCTAAAGTCTGGGGTTATAGGCATGATCCACAACATCCGGTTCACCTTAGTTATTTTAACAGATTTGTCTGTATGTACTAGAAACATTTAAGAATAACAGCATCACAACCCTTGTAGATAATTACCTATTGTTGCTTCGTGATACAAATATTAGAAACTGTTGGGACTCGGGATGTGGCTCAGTGGCAGAGTACTTGCCCAGCATGTATGAGGCCCTGAGTTTGATCCCTAGCACTGTGAACACAAAAACAGGAAAGAAAAGAAAGGAAAGGAAAGGAAAAGAAGAAAGACGTAAGGTCTAATATTGACTTTCACCATTCACACAGACATTCTTCTGTTGTACTGGAAAAAAAAAATCCTAGGATACTTGAGCAAATCTCAAAGCACTGCCAGAAGAACCCTTCCCTGTAATATCTGAGAACTTGCCCTAGTAAACAATAAATTTGCTGTGTGATCTCAGACAAGCATTTATACCTCTCTGTGCTTCAATTTATTCATCTGTAAAAATATTGAGAGAAGCCAAGCATAGTGGCTCATACTTCTAATCCCAGCACTCAGGAGGCAGAGGCAGGAGGACTGCTGTGAGTTCAAGGCTCACCTGAGCTACATAGTGAGTTCAGGGCCAGCCTGAACTACAAAGCGAGACCCTGTCTCAAAAAAAAAAAAAAAAAAAAAAAAAAAATTGAGAGAAGTAACAGAAAAGATGGCAGCCAAGGGAAGGCCAGCTGACTGATTACACAGAGACCTCTCCTCTAAGGCTGGTGCTTTGGTGAATGACCCTACTTTGGACCCAGTTTTTTGGCCCTTAGGTCTAGAAATAGGATTTCATAAAACCCAGAGATATACAGACATGCTGTGGTTATTTTGTCCTATTTAACCAATTCACTCTCTACTTATGCACTGACAATTAAAATTAGTATACTTGGGCCAGAAATTTAGCTCAGCGGTGCCATGCCTGTCTTGCTAGTGTGAGGTTGTAAGTTTGATTCCTGGACACCCCCTGTCCCCGACAAAAGCATACTCACATTCCCATTTCCTACACAGGTACTATTTTCAGACCTTTCCCATTATCAAGAGTCCCACAGCCAGGCACAGCTGTAGTCCTAGCTCTTTAGGAAGCTAAGGTGGAAGGACAGCTTGAGTCCAAGGGTTCAAAACCAGCCTGAGTGACATCGTAAGCCCTGTGTTAAAAAACAAAAAAATCCCAGGAAGCTGACACAGTCTTCAGAAGATTGCTCTAAGGCTGGACTAAAGAGAAATGAGCTGGGAATGGTGGAATCCCAAGGTAAGCATGTTACCACTAAGCTAAATCCCTGGCCCTCAGTAAATTAAGGCAGGAAGATTGCTTTCAGTTTCAGGCCAGTCTGGGCTACAGACTGAGTTCAAGGCTAGCCTGAACTGCATAGTAAGCGCTTGTCTTAATAAACCAAACTGAACTGAACTGAATTAAACTAAACTAAAATGAGAAACGAACAGTCATGAAGAGATTTTATAACTAGGTAGCAGTAAATCATCAAACTGACCCTGGCTGCAAAAGTAAATCCCTTTCTGGTGACCAAACCAGATTTACATCTTTAGATATATCACTAGGTCTATCTCATGCACTTTTCACTGTATTTCACTGCTGGCCACTTACATCTGCCTCTTTAGTAGCTAATTAAAGCTAATACTCATGAATGCTCACTCTATGCAAAGCCCTGTTCTCAGTGCTACACATGACTTCACTCATTTTCCTCTCGCTACAGTAACTAGGAGGTAGAGAGTGGATATCTTCATTTTATAGATGAAAGAATGAAACACAGAAAGGGTAAGCAATTGGCCGAAAGTACACTGTTAATAAATAGTAGAAGTCAGATGTGAACTCAATCAATTTGGTTCTAGAGTCTATGCTCCATACTACATGATACTGCTCTCATTATATAGGAATTTTATTAGTTTAACTCACAAACATCAAGTTCTTAGGCACTGTCAACCAAGATATTTCCACGTCACACATTCAGCTACAGCATAAGATACTATATAAAACTCCCAATTTTTCAACTCTGTACCTAATGGATCACTAGCTAAACTGTTCAAATATAAAATTTTCAAAAACAACTTACCATTGGAATTCAGATTTTTCATATTTCAGAGTAACTTGTAATTAATTAGTCTGGGCCAGAGTAGCTAGACTCATTCCTCCTCTATTGCCTTTCTTGCCAGAAGACTTGTTCCTGTCTGGATTGTACCTACAGAGAAGTGCAGCTTAAGACTTGCTGCTGAAGAGGACTCTTGAGCCAGCTGCCCTGGCCTCTCCTCACTGTGGAATGGCTCTTCTGAAGGCAGGAGATAAAGCTTTATCTTCTTGCCTCAACATTTGCAGGCAATTTTTCAAAACAACCCAGTATTCGAAACCAATTCCTCCTTGCCATTTATAGGAACTGCAGCCACAGTGGTTGCTAAGAGAAGGATGTGGAAAAGCAGAAGGGCAGGAAAAGGCCACACTTACATCATATCATTTGGCCACTTCTGGCAACTCATTCAACAGTTTTCCCTCCTATGTCAATGACGTGTCAGTTGTGACACAATGAAGAGCAAAAAGCCCTACGGTCCTGATCAAGTTATGTTTTCTATGAGAAGTTTTAAGATATCACAAAGGAGATGACCACATTAATAAATTTGAAATTAAAACCAGTAGAGAAGTTTCAAAGGAAAAGTCTGTGAAAGCACAGATAGGGGACCTTCAAGGGTGGGAAATAAATATTTCTTTAAGGCATCCAAATAAAGATTTGAATAAGGAAGAAAAGTTAACTAGGCAAAAAGAATGTGAGGTAGCATTCATATCAGGGGTACAGAATGAACATTGCCTGTCAATAGGAAAAAGGTTATTTTTTTGGCCGTGTGAATAAGAACAGTAAGGCTGTAGGAAGACACATTGGCAGAGGCCAGAAAATGAAGAAGTTTTCTATTGGGCCTATTAAGGATTTTGTTTTTTATTCAAGGACACTGAGAAGTCATGAAAGTATAGAAGAAGAAAACAGAGTGTGATATGGCTACATTTTGTTTTGATTTCAAAAATCACTGACGCCAGCTATTTTGTAGAGAACGACTTGGAAAGAGCATGGTAACTGTGGATGATGGTAGTGAGATAAGACTACTGCAGTTGTCTAGGTGACAGATGACAGCTGCTTGAATGGGCTGGTAGTGGGAGAAATGGAAGTAAATGAATACATTCAAAATATAATCTAGTGATAAAATGGAAAAGCTTTGCTATGGAGGATGACAGAAAAGTATCAGGGACTCCTGGGTTTCTGTCCTAGGGAGTTAGGTGAGCATAGGAGTGAAGCCAAATATAGGGAGAAGACTGTAAATCCAGCTGAGCCTAAGATGTCAAGAAAACATTCAGATGGACACGTCAAAGCTGTATACGGTGTTCCACATAGTTCTACCTGTTTAGAAGGCTGAGGCAGAAGAATCATTTGGGCCTAGGAATTCAAAGCCGTCTTGATCAACTTAGTAAGACTCTTTCTCAAAACAAAAGGGCGATGAGAATTAAGTTGTGTCATATACCGGTACAAATTCTCATTGTTGAGTGCAATCATGATGTGTATATGTAATGTACCAATATAGATTTCAATTAAAAAAAAAAAAAAGGACAAGGAATGTTATTCAGTGGGCCCAATTGCCAATACAAGGGTTAGAAAAAGAAAAAGAAACTCACTATCACAACAGAACACTAAATGAACTTCTCAAACTGACAACAGATCATATGGGTTGGGGATGGGAGAGTGACAGATAATAATAACAAACACATCTATTATTCCTGATAATGGTCATTTATTATGTTAGGGACTCTGAATATGTGATCAGTTTTAATCCGCATAACCATCTCTGGAGGTGGAAACCTTTTTCCCTTTTATAGATGAGGAAAGTATGGCAAAGAGAAGTAAGCAGATGACTCAAAGTCAAGTAGCTGATAAGGAAGCTGGGAGGTAAGCCCAAGCACCCTGACTCCACAGTGATTCCTTTTTCTCTGCTATTAGATTGAGGAGACCTTAACTAAAATGTTAGAACATTTGCATATGGGGTGTGCACAATGTCTAAACATAAAACATGTTTTATATACATCTTATACACAGAGGCTGAAGATAGCTTGTTTTATAAGAGTTTTAGAATTTTGACTATAAACTGTTATATGAGGTCAGGAATGAAATTTTCTAGTTGTGACATTATGTTGGCACTCAGAAAATTTTAGAGTTTGGAGTACTCTGGATTTTGTATTAGGAATGCTCAATGTACCTGTAGTAGTTTGAAAGGTCATATAAATAAAGACTAAACTGGGTGTGGTGTGCATACCCATAATCCCAGCACTTTGGGAGCTTGTGGCAAGAAGATTGCATGTTTGAACACGGCCTGGAAGACTTAGCAAGGTCCTATCTTAAAAAAAAAAAAAGTTGAGGATATAGCTCTGGGTTCAATCTATAGTACCTCCAAAACAAACAAACACTGAAAAGTGGCCAGTGGAAAAACTGCTAAGGCTATCCTCTGCAATATCATTACCTCCTTGATCCTCACAACTTTTCCATAAAGTGGATTTCTCTGACCATGTTTTTTATTAGCTAAGATTTACAGTGACTAAGGAATTTGTCTGTAGATAAAGCTTCCCTGGTCAGTGGGAAATAGCATCCTATTGACAGATCTGAGTTTCAAGGCCAGCAGTGTGAGCTGGAAGTAGAACTCAGGGGTACAGCATATGCTTAGTATGCATGAGGCCCTGGGTTTCAACCCCAGAACACAAACACACAAAAAATCAGCTGTGTGATCTTGGATAAACAGTTACTCCATCTTTCTGGGTCTTTGTGTTTTAGTACAAAGTGAAGAGTTGTTGTGAAGACTGAATCAGAGAAACTAAGTGAAGCTCTTGATAGAATCTTTACCAAATTATTAGTCTTCTGTTTCTGACCCCATCCCTTTGTAGCTGTCCACTTCTGTCCAAAAAGCAGCTACAGGGTTTCTATGGGATCATGATGCTACTTCCAGAAAAAGAGGGGATGAAGGTACGTTAAAAGTCACTGCTGCTGTTACACCCTAGAAGTCTCATTCTATTCAAGCTAGAGTCTCTCATGGGGCAGAGAAAGGCCGAGGAAATACCGTTTTTTCTGTACACAGGCCTCAGGCCTCTGTCCAACAACTGGCTGGCTGGTTGTTTCCTTGGATACACACGAACGCACTTTCCAAAGAATAGCCAGAATCAAAGGCCTGCGCCTATAAATGTGGCAGCATCAACAGTACAACAGCAGAGGGCAGGGTTGCTTCATTGATTCCCACACAGAAGCCAGAGACCCAGAGAAAGTTAACTGTTAAATGCCTATTGTCTCATTTTTGGAACTCCCATAACAATGGAACATAAAATTTTTTCCCTTCATTTTTTGTTTCTTGAATTTTTCTAGGTAATATATATATGTATTTCATGCAAAAATTGGTATAAATGGGTTAAAAGCACTTTTGCTGATACTTTTAAATTCATGAAGCCTTTGAACCAATATCCTTTGGTGTTATCTGACACTACTAGTACATGGCAGGCTGCCCTCATATTATTAAAGAGTAAACTGAGCCTTAGTGAATTTAAATGGCATGTCCATATTTGGGAATGTCATGGCTTTTGTTTGTTTAACCAGGAACTGAATACAGGGCCCTCACACTGAGCTACATTCTCCAGTCCCTCCATTCTTTTGAGATAGGGTCTTGTTAAGTCTCCTGAACTGGGCTCAAGCTTGTGTTCCTCCTGCCTCAGATCCCAGAGTGCTGGGATTACAGGGATGTGTGACCATATTGAGCTTAATGCAAGACTTCTACAAGCAAGGAGTCAGCTCTTGAGTTCAAATTCAGCCATAGTACTCACTAGCTCTATCATTAAACAAGTAACTGTCATTCCCCTGTTTTTAAAGTAGGTGAGAACAGAACCACATTTATTGGGTTGTTTTAAGGATTAAATGAGAGAATGCATGGGAAATGTTAAAAACAGTGCCCAACACAAAGTATCTACCACTATAATTAGCATTCTGTCATGCCTGTTTAGATGGGGTAAATGTGGGAAAATGAATGTGACTTCAGCAAAAAGTACCCTGTTACCAGTCAGCTCATTACATCACAGTCTTTGTTTACTATGTGTTATTTCTTCATCAGCCTTCCTGGGGTTACAGCTTTAGCGGAAATAGTCTGTTGCCTGAAATAACCAATCTTCTATCAGCATTCAGCCCTTTTTCAGAGAACAAGTATTACCAATCATTTTTCACAGGAGAAAACTCATATAATCTGTGCGTGTGATCCCAAGAAAGGAGGCCCTCACAGTGCTCAGGAGCCTTACGGGTGATTGATCTTCCTCAAATAAAGCTGTTTGGAACCAGATCAAGTAAGAGAGATCCAGGTCAGGGGAATAAAGACTAACAAAGGCAGCTTTCTCTCCTCTTTGGCCAACACTTCCAATGATGGTGAAGAAACAATCATGATAAAACCTGTCAAGATTCTTCGACTTGCCAACTTGTCAAGAGGTCAGGTCACCATTCCTAACTCATGCAGCTAAAAACAACAAACAGTGTGTACTTTGGTGACTTTCTGGGCCTCCTGAGCCAGGTTCAGAGAGCTTCAGAGAGAATTCAGACCTAGAGTCAATGTACAATGTTCAAGGAAAGAGGGTCTGTAGCGAGGGTGGGGGAAAGGAAACAGAAGGGGTAGTCAGCCATGTGTCCAAGAGATCAGAATAATCTTGGCCAGGTGCCCAACTACACCAGCACAATTACCAAGTGGGCTATTTCCAGGAGGTTGGTCAGCTGGCTTTCATGTAGTCTCAAGGTCCAGCTTTAAGTGGCTTCCTATTGTCCTGAACACTTGAAATTCCAGAGGAAGGCTATCAAAAGCAGGATGACGGATGTGGATGTGCTACAGACAGGAGGTTAGGGTAGTATAAGGAGGTGAAGGGAGGAGTTTGGAAAGAACTCCAGCAATTGCTCCATTCAAAGTCCAACCCCACCCTGGAACTAGGAAAACAAAGGTGTCGGGGAAGGGAAGAAAAAAAGTCATTTCCTTTATTGTAACAAGCCCAGCTGGATAAAAACTAAAGCTGGAAGGGAGTCATAAAGAATGAATTTCTTCATAACACAGAAAGAGGGTACTGCTTCCAGCAGACCTGCACCCAGACACCATAAATTTACCAGGAAATCTCAGGCCAATGTCCTATGATCTTCCTAACACGGGTTATTTCTGAGTCGAACACAAGTTTTTTTTTTGTTTTTGTTTTTGTTTTAAACACAGCTTTTCTTAGTTCTGAAGATGTTCCTTTAATTTAAGCAACTGTCAAATATACTCCTAAAGACAGTTATGCTCCCCGGGGCAAATCAGCAATCTCCACTAGAGGGCACCAGGTCATCCAATTAGCATTTATCACAGGAAAGTTTAGGAATTTGGGAGAGGCACTCTTTCAATAATGCTGTATCACAGGCTCTGTCCTCAAGGTGAAGCTGCAGCTCAACTTGATGCAACTAAGATTTTAAACCACCAGACGTGGTGGCAAATGCTTGTAATCCCAGAACCTGGGAGGGTGACGAAGGGGGATCGCTTAGAGTTCCAGGCCAGCCTGGACTACAAAGCAAGACCCTGTCTCAGAACAGAACAGAACAGAACAGGAGAGAGAAGAGTGAACCTAGATGCTCTGTCCTCTCCCATAGGCATGATCTTTAGTTTAACTTGCTAAGGTAGTTCAAAGTTGCCCTTAATCCACATCAGATGACAAATGTGACCAATGACTGTGTGATAAGAGAAATAGATATATACAACATATTACGTGACATATCTACATAAATATATGTATTTATACAATATTTAGTAATAGCTATTGATTATTAAAGATTTTCTATGCAGCAGATCAGACGATCTGCCAGACACTTTTATAGAAGGTATCACACTTAATCCTTCTGAACAAGTATGTGAGATGAGTATATTCTTATCCTCATTTTATACATGAGACATCTGAAGCTCAGGTAAGTTACCTAAGGCCAATTAACAACTTGGAAAGCCAGGATTTAAAACCAGATAGTTTACTTTTGTAGCCTGTACTCTTAACATTATTATCTTTCATGCTTACATGCTTTTTTTTCAGTACTAAGCATTGTACCCAGAGCCCTGATACTGAGCTCTATCTCCAGTCCTTTTTTATTGAGACCAGGATCTCAGTGAGTTGCTGAATAGCCCAAGTTGAAATTGAGCATATAATCCTGCCTCATCTTCCCAGGATTCTGGGATTAGAGGCATGTGCCACCACACTAGGCTATACCTTACTTCTTTATGTACATGTATTAGTGTGCATGTTTTACACACAAACACACACACACACACACAGAGCTCTCTAGCTACATCTGACAAGGTTTATAAATGATTCCAAACTCCAGTTTTAAAGATACCTCTTGTCATCTAGGGCCTAGTGATCCAGAGCAATTCTCTCATCTGTGTTGTGAAGGGTTTATGTCTAGAGTATGTAGTTCCTTCTAGTTTTGAAGTTCTTTAGCTCCAGAAGAAACCAGAAATTCTAGGAATTAGTTTGTTCTACTTTGCCTTGTTTATTTTGGATAGAGAATATTTGTACAAACAGGAAAACAGCAAGAATGAATTTGACCAGATGGGTTAGGTGCCAAGGCAAGACCTGCTCTGGGAACTCAATGGGTTCTAACATTGCTTGTCAGCCTCAGCTATGAAACCAAATGGCCAGCCAAAGGTTTTATCTATAGGGTAGACTCTGCTCTGATAATACTAATTGGCACAGAAAAGGTAGGACCAGCTTCCCTGAGGTTGAGAGGAAGAACAGAAAAAAAAAAAAAGGGCAGGTCTTAGTTAGAGCAAAAAAGACATGAAAATGTTGTTTCCTATCCAGCTCAATCAGAGGCCAGATTTCTCCAGACAAACCCACACAGAGCTCCCAGAGGAAAGCAAGTACTTAAAGGTCAACTGTATTATTTGATATCAGCACAGGCGATGCTTTGCAGTAAGAGTTGTGCATGAGAGTTGGAATCTACAGCACATGGTGTCTGTCTAACAGCCAGTCTTATTCTTAGAATATGAACACAGCCCCACCACTTTATACCATAGAGGCTGGCTATGCCTGCCTAGTCTCCAGCGTGGACAGCTCCTCATTTGCCAGATGTAGTATGACTGTAGGCCAGGCACTGTTTTATATCTTGGAGATACAAAGATAGTTTTCTGCGCTTAAAAATTCCAATCTAGGGCCGGGGATTTGGCTCAGTGGCTCTGGGTGCCTGTCTTGCAAGCGCAAAGACCCGGGTTCGATCCCCCGGTAACCACATACAATACTGGGTGTGGAGACTCATGCCCAGCAGCAACCAGTACCACACACCACAGTGCCGGGCGTGGTGGCTCACGCCTATAATCCCAGCACTTGGGAGGCAGAGGCAGGAGGATTGCTGTGATGTGAGTTTGAGGCTGAGCTCAGGGCTAGGCTGAACTACAAAGCAAGACCCTGTCTCAAAAAAAAAAAAGATTCCACTCTATGGAGGAAAGGAAGAACTATTCGGCGTATGCCTATTATGTACTAAGTGTATCATTTCATTCAATTTTAACAAGTCTTTGATACAGATTAGTATTACAGTTATTTTATTCTTTTTTTTTGAGGCAGCTGGGGACCCTGAATCGCAGGAAATAGAAGCAAATCTGACTTTAATGTCTGTGCAATTTTCAAGAAACCAAGCTGCCTCTGAACAGTCTGAGCTATAAGAAAATAACAAAAAAGGAAGAGAGGGAGAAATTCTATGGTGAAGAAGAGCCAGCAGTGTCAACTGTACTAAAAGCAACCATTGAAACACCTGTGTATCAGTACTGCACTCATGGGAAAATCACTTTCTGGCTTTTGGTTTCCTCACCTGTAAAGTAAGGGTGCCACGAGAAAGAGTGGAATGGGCTCCTTCCATTTCCCCATCCTACCTCCAGCTGTATTTTGAGTTCTTCCATTTTTGTTTTGTTTGTTTTTTGAGAGAGGGTCTCACTGTGTAGCTCAGGTTGGCCTTGAATTCACTGCAATCCTCTTGCCTCAGGCTCCCAAATGCCAGGACCATAGGCATGTGCCACCACGGCTGGCAGGGTTCTTTTATTTTAACCTAGCTTCAGGCATATTCTTCTTTGGCATATCCCTTCCACTTCATCCCAACTGGCTAACCAAGACTAAAATTCTCTAGTTAGATGCTTGCTTTTTATTTTCTAGTACCTGCAACAGTGCCTGGCCATTGTATGCTGGTGAAGAGAGGAAGACAGATCTACTTACCGGAAGCAAGACATGTGCCAGGCTTCACTGACAGTTCTATACAGCCTCTGGCTTGGAGCAATATGGTCCCCACAGCCCTGACACCTCCAGGCACCTTCACCTGTACAAAGAAACCAAGAAGGTCAGAAGTCCAAAGGGATGAGTCCCACCATGTAGAAGAGTTAACAGAATCTCATACTGAAAAGGTCAGACTAACACTTTGCTTGATGCTCTTTCCCACTCCATAAGATCTCCTATAAGCACTTGGTGGTTTTGTCATATCACTATAGCCAGAAAAGTCTCAGAAGTATATTGTCTACTTGTTTGTTCATTCATTCATTTATTTGAAACAGAGTCTCAGTAAGTTGTCCAAGCTAATCTTAAACTCAGGATCTTCCTGCCTAAAGTTCGCAAGTAGCTCAGATGATAGGCATGCATCACCACATCCCAGTTTCTCATTTAAAGAAAAAACAAAAATAAAAAAAACTCTATTTCTTTTTCTAATGAAACAATATCTGTCTTTTCCTAAAATTTTTAGCCGTTGCTTATAGCTCTAAGTAGAAGAAATAAAGAAGGTCTCTTTTTCAACATCAACCCTTCCTATAAAGGGTTCCCAAGTAGAAATTTCTCCTCACTGGGTTAAATCTATTATTGACTTTTAGTATTTCCTAGATTTCCTATTACTCAGACTAGGAGCTCATTCACCCATCTAACAATTATTCTCTCAATGCAAAGTTCTATGTTGGTGGTTGCTGGGTAATGCCACCTGTACTCCTCAACAAACAGCAAGTTCACTGGTGAAGAAAGTTTTCTATACTATAATTTTTCATTTGAATACCATTTGAGAGGTAGAAGTATTATTTTTTGTTCAGTAAAAGAAGTTACAGGTATAAAAGGGAAAAGACATTTAACAAATGGTTGCTATGTGTTAACAATTGTGCAAGCTGCTTTGATAGACTCAGTCTTATTTAATTCTAAAAAAAAAAAAAAAAAAAAAAATCCTGTATAACCATGGTGTTGCACGCCTGTAATCCAAATATTCAGAGAGTAAGGCAGGAGGAACTTTGTGAGTTTGAACCCAGCTTGGGCTACATAGTGAGTTCAGGGCCAGTGTGAACTATATAGTGAGTCCTCATCTCAAAAAATAAAACAAAACAAAACAAAAAATCCCCAAAATCCTAAGTGACAGATGTTATCATAGTCATTTAAAGGATTTAAGGGAGAACTGATGCTTGAAACCAGGGGGACGGATGACAGGTCAAGTGGCCGATAGAGCATTCAAACTCAAGATTACTTATTCAAAAGCCTCTGCTCTTTCCATGCCCCCATATTAGCTCCTGTTTATTCCAATGAAGAGCAGGAAAGTCTCTAGAGGAAGTGGACATTTGAGTTGAGCCTTAAAATATGAGGAAAATCTACAAAAGACTGAGAAAAGATATTCTGGGGATGTGTGGGCTGAAGGATCAGCTACAAAGGGTTGGTCTGGGTCTCTCCAAAAGAGAGGTGTCCCAAACAAAACACAATACTCTTGATGTGGTTCTGATGCTAACTTCTTCCAATAAAGCAGGCACCTCAGATTAAGCTATAGTACCTGATTCAGACCTAGAAAGAGGGACAAAGTTGTTACAAGAGTCCCTTGTGCATTTTGTGTATGCAGCTTTGTTCTCTCTGGGTAACTCCAGACTGCCACAGGCATAGTGACAGTCACTGAACCCTATTTCATTGCACAGGGCCCATGAATAGACAAAGCACAGCTCCCGGCACTTCAAGACTGCTTAGCACCATTTCTGGGCAGTAGTGTACAGACAACTGTCCTCTCATACCCCAGAGGACATTTAAACGAGCTAGCAGAATTAAAAACCCACTCCTCCCCACTGGTTCCTAAATGATGAGACATCTAAAAAATTTTTATTTTTATCAGTACATTTGCAGTACATAATGATTGCATTCATCATGGGGAGTTGGTACATATACATAACACATCTTAATCCTTTTTACTTTCCTTTCCCCTCCTCTCCTTTCATCTTTTGGTCCTCTTCCAGTGATGGGACATTTATACGCCCATTAATTATTCTTCCTGGATCTAAAATTCCCAGACTTTCAGAGGGGGCTTTTTGCTTTTTGGGTAGCAGAATGGCAGTAGTCAGAGGGTAAATTATCATTTTCAAAAATTCTAAGGTAACCAGGAGGTGATGCATGCCCGTAATCCCAGCATTCTGGGATGCTGGGGCAAAAGGATCACAAGATCAAACCCAGTCTGGGCAATTCAGCAAGATCCTTTCCCTTAAAAAAAAAAAAAAATGAGGCTGGGGATGTAGCTTGGTGTAAAGGCCTTGGCCTTAATCTCCATTACCAAACAACAACAACAACAACAACAAAACCCAATACCAGGCATGGTGGCATATGCTTATAATCCCAGCACTGGGGAGGCTGAGGCAGGACTGACAGGAGTTTGAGGCTAGTCTGGCCTACCTAGTGAGAACCTGTCTTGAAAAACAAGATAACAAACCTCCAAGGTAGAATGTCTAAGAGGCTCATTGAACCAATGAGTTCACTGAACCAGTGTCTCCATGTCAGACACTGGAGAAAACAATAAATTAGTGATAGGTTTTTCAGTGTGTATTTTGTGTGATCCTGGGGATCAAACAGTGACTCACGCTTACTAGGCAAGTGCTCTACTGCTAAACTACATCCCTATCCCCAATGAGAAAAAAATTTTATTTGTTTTTTGAAATAGGGTTTCCATATATAGTTCTGGCTAGACTTGAACTCACTATGTAGCCCAGTTTGGCCCTGAAACTTGTGGTGATCCTTCTGTGTCAGCCTCCTGAATGCTAGGATTATACGCATGCACCATCACTCCTAGTGAGAAGAGTCTTAATCAACTGAGCCCTCCAAATGAATCTCCTAAATTCATTTTTGCATGAAACATTTTTGGAAACTTACATGGAAAGTCTTTTGGGGTCGTTATGAGCCCGGCTCTCAGAAAAACTCATTCTTTTAGAGCCACACCTTGTTTCTTGTTTTTAGTTTTTAACCTAAAAGGAACAGTGACTAATTTGACCACCCACATGACATTCAATATCTTGGCTTTGAATGGATTCTGGCAAGTCCCAAAACTTACAGGATAACAACTTCGAAGAAGAAGATACTTGAGATAACTTGTTATTTCCTCAACCTTGACACCCTTCCCCATTTTCTCTGGTCTTGAGAAACCTCAAAACCACTCAATTCACATTTATTTAAGCATCTGCTCTGTAGCTATACAAAATTAATACTCCCTACTCATCCTCTTGTAGCTACCTGCCTTGTTCCACCTCTTAAGTGTTTCTCCAGCCCTTCTCTGTCCTTCACCCTACTTCATTTCTTCGGCTTTTTTGCCTGTCTACTGCACAATCTTAGCTGGCCAGCTCAGGTTCCAAACTATCTCAGCTCTGGGTCAGACTTGCCAGTGTCCACAGAACCAGTGTTAGACTGTTAAACATGACACTCTCATTCTGGATTCCATACTATCTCACCTCTTAAAAGATGAATACTTTTGATTATCTCCATTACAACCCTCTTTCTGCACTGGCTCCTTCTCATTTTCATTTAAATAAGCTCATGACTTTTGTATCAAAAACAGTTCGGGGGGCCCTATTTTCTCTACCTAGTACCCCCGCTTTTCCTCCCCTTCCTAGCTACAGTCTACGAAAAAGTTCTCTACTCATCAGTTTTTATTTCCTCATTTCCCATTTACTTCACAATTCTCTGCAATCTGGCTTCCACCCCCACCATTTCTCTGAAAACTGTCTCACCAAGGTCAACAGTGACTCTTGTTACTAAATTCAATGGACACACTTCAGTCTCTTTCAGCAAATATTTATTGCATGCCAACTATGCGTCCAACACCGTGTTAGGGAAAGAGCAGCAAACAAGAGAGATTAGACACAGCAAATATTAAACAATAACACAATTTACTTATAATTGGGACAAGTACCATGAAGGAGAGATCAAGTTCATAACTAGAAAAACAGGGATGGGGCAAGTAATTTTCAAGCTGAGCTCTAAAGGATGAATAGAAATTAATCTGGCAAAAAAAAAAAAATGTGAAGAAAACACAGGCTGGGTTGTGCACAAAACCCTGAGGCAGGGGGAAAAAACCTCCTCAAAGTTGACAATCGTTATTTTAAGACTTAGGGAAACCAAGTCTGAGACCAGGTTTACTATATAAACCTTTAATGAAAATGATGTACTGACTGGCTTTACCCTCCAAAGCTTTCTTTCTTCACTGCTTACAAAGTGATGTTCTAGTAACATCTGATCTGTTCCATATGCCTATTGCACATATTCATGTGACTTGCAATTCCTATTTCAAGCTGACTGATATAATCAAGATACTTTGTTCATCTCTTCCCAAAGGCAGGTAATGTTTACTTCACTTTGTCTACACCAGTTTTAGATCTTTTGTTCTTTAATAACAGTTTATCCTGAGTGTTTTTGTCTCCTTAGCCATCTACTCTCCATTTTTCTCCCCCAACTCCTCATTACCAGCTCTATAAAGCAAAAACTGCATCTTGGTCATCTAATCTCCAGAGGTCTAGTACAGGCCTAATGCAGCATAGATACTCCTCTGGAGGGCGAATCTAACCTTTTGAAAGGCGGATCTACTTGTGAGCTCCAAATGACAGAAGGGATGGTTCCATTGGAATAAAGTTTCTGGTTCCCAGGATGACCCCCTAGGGGTAAAGTCTCATGTAGATAAACTTGGCTTAGTTCCTTTGTTACACACTCACCTCGCTTTTCTGCAGGTTCCTAAGGAAAGTTATCAAAGGGGAACCCTCAGCCTACAGAGCCCAGACCCTCTTCAAAAGACCACTTATGGCCTCTTTAACTTCCTTATAGTCCTGAAAGTCAGTGATCCTTACATACGTTACTCAAGGAAAATTTTAAAAAAATAGTGTGAAGTCTTGGGAATTTTTATGAAGCCCAAAGGAAAACCAATCTAGAGAAGTTCTTTTTCAGGAAAGACAGAAAGACTAGTTCACCTTCTTTCTCCAGTGTTTACCTCTCACATGTGCAGCCTTAGCCTTATCAACAGTGGTTACAAAGGGATCTTGATTAAGTAAATATCTACAGCAGCCTCAAACAAAAAGCAGTCCCTATCAGGTGTGAAATGAATAGAAAACTGTGCCTTCAGTTGTTATGGAAGTCTATTGCTTTAAAAAAGAAGTGACAATATGTAACACCAAGAGAATTACAGCAAATGACTCATCACATCTTCACAAAGGTTTTCACTTTTTTTTTTTTTTTTTTTTTTCTGAAATAGGGTCTTACCACGTAGTTTGGGCTGTCCCTCCACTCACCATGTAGTCCAGGCTGGCCTCGAATTCACAGGGATCCTCTAGCCTCTCTGCCTTCTAAGTGCTTGGGTTACAGGCGTGGGCCACCACACTCAGTCACAAAGGTCTTTTGAATCTCAGTACACAGTACATTTATAGTCTTTTGAATCTTGCATAAAATATATTCACTTTAGATATGCTTCACTCTCTTCACTTAATAACTGGCAGTGGGAACCTCAAACAATCTGCGAATCCAGTAGTAGGCAATGGGATAACAGGCTGGTAAAGCTGAATAACTTTTAAAATAATCTAATCCAAACATTTAATTTTCCTGAAAATACATGAGCTCTGAGAGGTGAGTTGCCAAACCATCACAGAGCTCATGAGATCTGGTCCTGAGGAGCTCACACCCATGGCCAAGGACAAGTCCTATTACATTTTTTTTTAACATTATAGAGCCTCAGACAAGTTGACACTTGCTCAAGATCATACAGTTATTCACTGGGCCCAGCTCAGAGCCAGAGTTTACTAGTCACTTTAAACTTGGTCTAAAGTGGGTTTCTGCAGACTAGTCCTTTTTGGACTTCAAAGTGAAGAGAAATTTCCAAGCACTGAGAGTTCATAAGATCTTAATGCCTAATCTGAACCAATATGTGTAGATCCTGTCGTTTCATTTGAGAAAAATCTCTGAAGCTTCTCATGTTCCACCAGACAATTCAAACCAGGAACAATACTCAGCCAATTCAGTGTACCATAAAACAAGTATGGTAACCACTGGGCCCCCTGGGAACTGGCAGGTCAGGTCTATACAAATCAGAGAACAGAGGGCAGGGCAGCAGCTGTGGGGACTGCCAAACAAAAAAGATCAAAAGATCGCATTGTAATGAAGTAACTACCAATGAGGCTAACAATAATGATTAACATTCCTCTAGATACTTCCTCCAATGGCTAGCTTACCAAATATTACCAAAGGGAGTGCCTCAGGAAAAGATAAGATGACTTTTAAAAGCGCTTCTCACTTGGTAAATGAAATGTTTTCATTTCATTTTTTTTTTTCATTCTTTGGACCTTAAATTCTTCTTTTATAAAAAAGGGATCAAATGATTCCTTTTAGCTCTGAAAGTCTGTAACACCAAACCAGGGGCCTCTAATTTTTCAGGTTAAACCACAAACAGGAGCATCTCTGAAAGTGTTCTCTTTTCAGTTTCTTAGGAAAAAATTTGTGAGGGTCAAGTAAAAATACTGAATTTAAGAACTAGGTTTGAAATATGGCCCGTATTATTTGCCTTCATGTCCTTGGGCATATTCTGTACCCCCTCTTCTGATGTGGTGGTAAATAGGTATAATCCAACTACTCAGGAGGCTGAGGCAGAGGACTCCAATTCTTAAGTCAGCCTGGGTAACTTAGCAAGACTCTGGCTCA
>PVIR01003189.1:66444-92329 GCA_004026965.1 Petromus typicus
GGGTGTGGAGACCCACACCCAGCAGCAACCAGTACCACATACCACAGTGCCGGGCGTGGTGGCTCACGCCTGTAATCCCAGCACTCGGGAGGCAGAGGCAGGAGGATTGTGATGTGAGTTGGAGGCTGAGCTCAGGGCCAGCCTGAACCACAAAGCGAGACCCTGTCTCCAAAAACCTAAAAAAAAATAAAAATAAAAAAAAATAAAATAAAAAAAAATAAAAAATAAAGGCTACAAATATAGTTCAGTGGGAGAACGCTTACCTAACATGTGTGAAGCACTGAGTTTGATCTCCCTGTACCACAAACAAAACAAAACAAACTACTCTCCTAACCTTTAAAAAAAAGGATTAAGGCCACCTACCTTACATGATTATCCAGCAGATTAAAATAAATAATAGCATAATAGATGTGAAAATACCTCCCTTGGTGCCTGGCACTTGGACCCATTACTGAGTTATTTCAAGTCTTCTTGCATGTATATCCAGGAGGCTGGCTAGGGGAAAGGTTAAACTAAACAGATTAACTTCTAAAATCTTAAAGAAATGTTTTCAAAACAAATCCAGCCAAATTTTTCTGTGTCTATGTAGAAGGAACAGATTAGGTCAAAACTACTGGAATCTCTGGTCAGTACTTATGAGGCATGAAGGGTAATAGGTAGAGAAATAACCAGTCAGAGAACCACAGGCCAGGTACACCCGATAGGACAGGCTCCCTACAGTAAGAGGATACAGTGCAGTGAGACAAAACACTTCCTGTGATTTTCAAGCTCCTATTTAAATACACTGCAAAGGAACAGATATTTTCTTATCTGAGGAGAGATCTGCAAATAATTTCAGTTCATATGTTCTCACACAGCAGTTCCCTATCTGTTGTAAAAGACAGAGACTATTGTGAGTCCGTACTATGTGTTATCCGTGTCTAAGCACTAGTTAAATATGAATTAAATACAAGAGTCCCTCCAAGATAAGGACTAGCATTATTAGACTTAGAAGCTTGTGTCTATAACTACTTTTACACTTTCTTGCCTGATCCACCAAATGACAGACAAAATAGAATCCTAAGATGAAGAAGGTTCAAGGAATACTTTTTTGGGCGGTGTAGCACTGAGTATTGAACCTTTGGCACTAAACTACATTCCCAGATCTTTTTATTTTTTGTTTGTTTTTTGAGATAGGGTCTATTGCCCTTGATTTCACTATGCAGACAAGGCAGTCCTTCTTCCTTAGCCTCCTTAAGTGCCAGGATTATAGACATGAACCACCAGGCCCAGCTTATCTTTTACTGTGAGACAGAGTCTCACTAAATTGCTATTTTGTCCAGATAAGCTTGGCAGGTGTAATCTCCTGCCTCATCATCCCAAATGCTGGGATTACAGGCATGTACCATTATACCTACGCTCTAGGAACACAATAACAAAGGGGGCAATGGTTTCATTTTCTAGCTACCACTGTATATAAACTGATTAATGAAAAGCCTAATTTCTCCTACTATATAAAGGTTAAGGAGGGCTGGGGATTTAGCTCAGTGGTAGTATGCCTGCCTGGTAAATGCAAGATCCTGGGTTTAATTCCTAGTACTGGCAAAAAAATTAAAAAAAGGAAGAAAGAGCGAGAAAAAGAAAAGTCAAAGAATAAGAATGAAAGTAGAGTGAGAACGCTACTGCTCCAGATTCTTTTACTGAAGTGCCAACATGATGACAAAGGATGGGCCATGAACCTTCCTTACTATGTCTCTGAACCTTAGTCACCAACAGGTTGCACAGGCTAGAACCCAGTCCTGGGATGTGAGTCAGCTCAGCTTCCACAAAATGTAGAAAATCTATCATGAATGTGGAAGCTTAATACATCCCCTTGAACATGATAGGTTTTTACTGAGCACTGAAACTGTAATTCCCGATGTTATCATTATGTATATTTAAAATGTACCAGTAAATGTTTTGCATCAAAGAAGAAAGAAAAGAAGGAAAGGAGGAGGGAGGGGGGAATTCTGTAATTCTCTTGGACCAGATCCTACTCTGTCTGGCCCCTCTGTCCCATACACAGGGCCACCTTAGTCACCCTACCCTACCCACGTTATGAGGCATCTCCTAATAGTCAATGCTGGCTTCTCCATCCTTTCCACTGACACTTTATCTCAGGGTCTATTGTGCCACCTCCACACTGGTGCTCTGTACTCATATCATGACTTCCTGACTCTAAGCTTGTGGTGTTTACTGCAGACTGGAAAACTCCAGTCTGTAGCCTTGCACTAAACCTCCCAATCTAAGTTACTCAGCCTTAACCTTCTCCTATTACTCCCTAATTCCTAACCCTTGCCTTGACTGCACAAAGCAGTTCACCATACCTTACTAAAACCCTGAAACTTGCCTACATTTGCTACCAAATTATCTGTTTCTTCACTACTAAATTATCATCCCTTCTATCTTAAAAAAAAAAAAAAAAGCTACCTAATATCTCTGAAATCTTATCTTCTTTTAGAAGTATTCCGTATAGTCCAATGGTATAGCATATTCCCAGCATTCAGGAGGCCCTGGGTTCAATCTCCAGCATCAAAAAAAGCAAAACCAAACAACAACACAAAGTATTCCCTAACAAACTGCTAGGTACCCAGAACACCTTGCTATTCTTCTAACATTTCCTGATTATTCCTTGTTCCTACACCTTTATTTTGTCTCTTGAAAGCATTACTAATAATGATATTCACATATTTACTATCCATTTCTACCGACCAGAACATGTACTCCATGAATAAAGAGATTTGTTCTATTTTGTTCCCTGCTGTAACCTTCAAAAATGAAAGTAGTGGGCACAAAGTCAGTCCTCAACAGATTTTTGTGGAATGTATAAACAGAATTCTCCCTCACCTTTGAAATTCTATATTATTATCACTTATAGACCTATTAACTTCTACTGAATGGTCTGTTTTTTCCTTAAATTATCCTAGTGAATTTTTTTAAAGTACAAATTATACATTATTAATTTCCACAAATATTTACTCAGGACTTTCTTTGTGCCAGATCCCATTATGTTTCAAATACTCTGGGATACTAGAAAGAGCACTGGAGAAGCCCTACATTAGTTTTGGCTCTATACTAATGGGTTAACTTTGGATAAATCCATTTTCCTCCAGGAGCCTCAGTTTCTTCGAATGTAAAACAAAGAGGCTGTGACCATACATTCTCTCAAAAGTGTGTCCTAGATCTGCTCTGTGTTAAAATTTATAAGAGGTAAAACTTGGCCCAGTCCAGCTCCATAGACATCACAGGCACTTGGTAAATATTTGATTTCTTTGTTGTTGATTCTCTTGTTACACAACAGGAATCTGAGATGTCTTGGAACGTAGTTTGAACAAAATAACAAGTAAAAGTTTAAGCTCTACTTCCTTCTCTGACTCCCCAGATAAGTTCTTTTTTGTTTGGGAAACAGAGAGGGTAAAGCATTAAACTTGAAGTTGGAAAATATGAATTCTGATGTACACTTACTTGACTATGAAACTTTGAATTAAGTTATTTCTGGGACTTAATCTCTTTACATTAAGAACCTTTTTTTTTTTTTTTGACAGGGAATCGCTTTGTAGTTCAGGCTGGCCCTGAACTCACTACATAGCCCAGGCTACGCTTGAACTCATGGCAATCCTCCTGCCTCTGCCTCCTGAGTGCTGGGATTACAGGTATGAGCCTTCATGCCTGGCAGGAAGCCATTTTAAAGGCTGTGGAGATTTCTCAGTGATAGAGTGCTTGAGGTAGGAGGATCAGTTGAGTCCAGGAGTGCAGGGCCAGTCTGGGCAACATACGTGAGATTCCAATTCTTAGAAATATAAAATTCTTTCTTTTTTTTTTTTTGAGACAGGGTCTTGCCATGTACTTTAGGCTGGGCTTGAACTTGCAGTGATCTTCCTGCCTCAACTTCCCAAGTGCTAGGATTATAGGCATGCATCACCATGCCTGGCACGATAAAATCATTTTTTTTTTTTTTTTTTTTTTTTTTTAGTTTTTGAGACAGGGTCTCATGTTGTAGTTCAGGCTAGTCCTGAATTCAGCCTCGAAATCAGCAATCTTCCTGCCTCTGCCTCTCAAGTGCTGGGATTACAGGTGTGAGCCACAGTGCCCAGCATTGTGTTATGTGGTACTGATTGCTGGTGGGCATGAGTCACCATTCCCAGCATTGTTGTATCTGATTACTGGGGATGGAACCTGGGCCCTTGTCCTTGCAAGGCAGGACAAGGGCCAACTGAACTAAATTCCTGGCCCACAAAATCCTTTCTTAAAAGGACAGGATATACTCCAGTAGTGCAGAACTTGCCTAGCAATGCAAGGTCACAAAATCTTAGGTTCAACTGATTGCACCACAGACACACACACACACACACACACACACACACACACACACACACACGTTTTTTGTTTTTGTTTTTTTTCAACTTCATCCAGCTCCTCAAAGGTACCTACCATGTGTACTACTTTAGGGCCTCCCTGATAAACTCAGGGCCTAGCTGGTGTGCTAGCACTTGCCTATAATCCCAGCACTTGAGAGAATGAGGAAGGACATCTTGGAGTTCAAGGCCAGTCAGGCTACCTATCAGTTCCATGCTACTACATGAGACTTTGTCTCAAAATAAAAGTCCCAATAATAGTAATAAAAAATGAATAATAATAATGGTAACAACAACCCAGGGTCTTTGAATGAGCTACACTTCCCCTCTCCCTCCATTCATTAAACTTTGAGATTAGCAAGGTCTTCCTAAATCATGAAGTTGCCTAGGCTAGGCTTGAACTTGTGATACTCCTGCATGTGCCTCCCAAAATTGTGAGATTACAGCCATGTTACATCATATCCAGTTCCTTGGGGCTTTTTTATACTGCTCCCACTGCCTGGAATGTTCTTGGCGATTTGAAAGACTGATTTTTCACTTATTCTCAAGGTTCAGTATAAACTTTCTTTTTAAAATATTCCCTATTTATATCTTCTTGAACCCTAGCATAGTCTTTTTAAATTTTTTTTTTTACTATTTTCTTTTTCTTCTTTTAATACTGGGGGTTGAACATAAAGCTTTCCCAATGAGCTACATCTCCAGTGCTTCTTTCCTTTTTTTTTTTTTTTTTCTTTTTTAAATTTTAAGATAAGGTCTCTCACAGAATCATCAAGTTGCACATGCTGGGTGGGCTTAAATTTGGGATTCTTCTGCCTCAGCTTGCAGAGTGCTAGGATTATAGCCAGCTGCTTTAATGCAGTCTCACAGTATGCATCTACATTGTTTATCTCAACTAACATACCACTTAACTCAATTGTTACCTTAATTATTTACTATCTCTAGGAAAGTAAGCGTTAAAGGACTGTTCACTTTGTTCCTTGCCTTACTCCTCAGCACTTAATTAAATTTATGGCACAACAAATCTTTTAATGAATGAAAATTCATAAACTAATGCATAAAGTCTTTTTTGGTTTTCTCAGAGGAAATATGATAAAAATGGATCCAGGTTGTGGAGTCAGAGGCCACTTTTAAAATCTTTCACAAGTTTCTGAGAATTTAAGTTCAAGATTGGAAGTTTATTCACAACACAGTCCTCAAAAGTCACTGAATATCATCTGAGCTGAAGAATTCTGGAAGCTTAAAAATAAACTGTTAAAGGAAGGCAGAAGGCATTTCCACCTCTAGCTCTTTCTTTCTCGGTCTCTCAACCTAGTAGCACCAATGAGGACAAAATCCCATGCTCTCATGGTAAGGAAGTGACCCACTGGTGGCCTGCTCCTTGTATTCAGGATGGAGGAAGTGACTGTTCACAGGCCAAAAGCCAGGAAGCAGAGGGCAGATGTCCAGCCTTTCTCAGCCACACAATTCTCTGCTGGGACCTCTAGAAAGCCTTTGGATGCTGACCTTGGCGGATCCACAGACCAGGTCCTCCCATAGGTTGCTCAGAAAACAGAGGAAAGAAGGCTGCCAGTGGGGGACGGACTAGGGGAAGCTGCAGGGTGGTGTGTGAGGGTACTGGAAGCTTGAAGGGACTGCAGGCCCACCTCACCCAACTCTGAAGCGGCTCTCAGTCCTCAGAAAACTCCTCCTCCTAGGTGTCTAGCCTCTTCCCTCTGGGCCTTAGAGTCAGGCAAAAAAAAAAAAAAAAAAAAGGGCTCAACCCCCATGGGGAATCTTGAAAACCTCAGGGGCTAATTTTGCCCAGAAACTGACACCTCTGAGCCGAAGAAACCCGAGGCCCCACAACTTGCTTGGAAAGGGTTGATTTGGAAACCTGACCCGCCAGAACCCCCTCCCAATAAATAGCTGGTGTCCTGCAAAAGACAGAATTCCTTCTTTCCGGGGACTTCACCTCTCAGGAAGCCGCCCAACCCGTCCGTGCTCCAGAACGCCGGTTTCTGGACGCCTAGTTGCCATTTCCCCACCACCTCCAATCCCCAAAGCGCGTTGTGCCCTCCCCACGTTCCAAGTCCTTCGGAGGAGCCTGGACCCACTGGGATCCAGTCAGCCCGTAACCCTCGGGGTGTCCCTCAGGCGCTCAGGCTTCTCGGCCCCGACTTCGGGCTTAACGGCAAGACTCCACGGCGCAGCCCCATCCTTACCAGCCGGTGTGGCCATAGTTTCAGGGTGTAGAAATGAGGCTGGGGCGAAGGCTGCAGGAGCTTCCCTCAGCTCCCGCAGCCGAGGCAGGCTAGGGAGGATCCTAGCCCGAGGCGCGAGCGGGATGCACCGCCTACGGCGCCCGGGGAGGGCCAAACCGCACCTGACACTGGCGACAGCCTGTTGCCGTTGCCTTGGCGGCCGCAAGGCTCCGCCCCCCGGACCTAGGCCCGCCTCCTGGTTCGCGCTCCGTGAAGTCGTCTCTGGCGCCCCCTGGAGGGAGCAACAACTTTTCTAGGGGCTTGACCAACCAGGTGATTCTGCGCAGATGGGAGATTTCAACACACTAGGCCATTTCCCCATTTTACAGATGGGGACAACTAGGGACCACAGAGAACAAGCTACTTCAAGTAGCTCCACTCAGCCAGGCATGTGGCGCATTCTCATAATTCCAGCGCTCAGGCGGCTGAGGCAAGAGGATCTGAGTTAGAAGCCATCCTGGGCTACATAGTGACTTTAAGGCCAAAATGAACTGCACAGCGAGACTTGGTTTCTTTCTTCTTCTTCTCCTTCTCCTTCTCCTTCTTCTTCCTTCTCTTTATTGTATTGGTACACTTTTTAGATGTTTTGCTCCTTCTCCTTCTTCTTCTTCTTTTTCCTTCTCTTTATTGTATTGGTACACTTTTTAGATGTTTTGTGATGTTTTTAGATGTTATGATCACATACAACACTGAGAATTTTTACCAGTACCTGGTATATCTTTTCATTTTTTTCCCATTCTCCTGTCCTCCTATGTAACCCTCCCCAACTCGCTATATAGAAACAAGCTCCACTCATTAAATAGAGAGTTTGAATGAGAATCTAGGCCTCTTGACTCCCCGACTCCCTGTGGAAAGTTCTTTTCAGTAGAGTATTTTAGATCAAAGATATGAATATCGAAGGCCAGGGATGATGACAATCTGTATTCCCAGAACTCTGGTAGGCTGAGGCCAGAAGATTGCAAGTTCAAGCCTAGCCTGGATAACTCAGTGACTTAGCAACACCCTTTCTCAAAAATGAAAAATAACACTGAGCAGGGTGGCATATGCCAGTGATGTCAGCAATTGTGATACTGAGGCAGGAGGACCACTGCTAGTTCAAGGCAGTCAGGGTTACTCAGTGAGTTCAAAGCCAGTCTGAACTACATAGCAAGACCCTGTCTCAGAAAATAAAACAAAAACCTAAGAAAATATTAGCTATACTATATTGTTTGGGAAATGGTAAGAAAAAGTCTGTACATTTTTGTGCAGGCTCATTATTTTCCCAAATATTGATTCTGGGTTGGATGAAATCACAGATTTGGAGCCGTGATGCAGAGGGTGAAATGTCTATAAATAAGTCCTGTTGGGTGTGCACAACTATGTCTGGCTCTACTTTTTTAAGTTTTTTATGTATTCTAGATAGTAGTTCTTAATCTGAAGAAGAGTTGGCAAAAAAATTTTCCCCATCCTGCAGGTTGTCTTTAAAAAACAAAACAAAACTTTTGTTGGGGGGCCAGGGATTTAGCTTAGTGGTTCCAGTGCCTACCTTGCAAGTGCAAGGGCCAGGGTTCGATCCCCAGTAACCACATACAGCAATGCTGGGCATGAAGACTCATACCCAGCAGGAATCAGAACCACATACCACAGTGCCACACGTGGTGGCTCATGCCTGTAATCCCAGCACATGGGATGCACAGGCAGGAGAATTGCTTGTGAGTTCAAAGCTGAGCTCAGTGCCAGTCTGAACTGCAAAAATGAGACTCTGTATCAAAAAACAAAAATGAAAACTTTTGTTGCTTGCTTCTTTTGTTGTTGAAAAGCTTTTAAAAATTTCTTTGCTTGGTGCTGGGGATTGGACTCAGGACCTTGTGTTGCCAGGATGGAACGGCAGCAATGTTGAGGCACATACCTGGCCAGAAGTCTTTTTTTTTTTTTTTTTTTTGAGACAGGGTCTGGCTTTGTAGTTCAGGCTGTCCCAGAGCTCAGCCTCAAACTCACATCACAGCAATTCTCCTGCCTCTGCCTCCCAAGTGCTGGGATTAGAAGCCTGAGTGCCTGGCACTGTGGTATGTGTTGCTGATTGCTGCTGGGCATGGATCTCCACACCCAGTATTGTATGTGGTTACCGGGGGATCGAACCCGGGTCGTTGCACTTGCAAGACAGGTGCTGGAACCACTGGGCTAAATCCCCGGCCAGAAGCTTTTTAAATTTAATACGATTCCATCTGTTAGCTCTTAGTACCACTTCTTGTGGTGATGTTCAAAGTCCTTGCCTGTGGCTGGTTGTGATGGGGTGTGACTTCCAGAATTGCTTCAGAAAATGGAAAGAACAATAATATAAATATGTTCAAAGTTAGGAAGTGTATTTTGAGGGGAGATTAAAGGCAATGTGTTTACTGTAATAAATTTTTTCTTTTTTGAGATAGGGTCTCACTTTGTGGTTCAGGCTGGCCCTCAGCTCAGCCTTAAACTCACATCACAGCAATCCTCCTGCCTCTGCCTCCCAAGTGCTGGGATGACAGGCGTGAGTCACCACGCCTGGCACTGTGGTATGTGGTACTGATTGCTGCTAGGCGTGAGTCTCTACACCCATTATTGTATGTGGTTAACTGGGGATTGAACCCGGGTCCTTGCGCTTTGCAAGACAGGCACCGGAATCACTGAGCTAAATCCCCAACCCTTGTAATAAAATTTTTTTTTAAAAAAAGTAACTACTGACAGTATATTTTGATCATGCCTTGTTAGCCCACTGAAATACAACTGTGAAACAGAGCTCCCTGCAGGCTGTCAGCATCTTCTACAGAAAGGACTCGGATGCCACAAGAGTTTGGACAGGAGATACTTCTAGTTTGGGGAGGAGACTGGGGTCTTTTCATATGCTTGCAGGGAGGTCCAGGTCTTCCATGTGATGACTTATCAGTCCCTGAGGTTCCTCCACCTAATTTTCTTATACTAGGTCTTTGGCAAGTGTTATTTCTCTAGATCAGATTTAGGTCATAGGAGACGTGTTCAAATGACCAAGATGTAGGGACAGTGCCCAGGAAAATAGACCTCTCTATGCGGGCAACACTCAGACCAGAAAGCTCAGCCTTGCTGCCTCTGGTCTCAGTTCTGGCATAAGTACACAGACGCACAATTCTCTTGCTTCCTGCCCTAAGTCAACCTGGATGCTCATCAAGTTGGTCAGACCTTCCTCCTCTGTGTACAGCAGGAGGCTCTTGATATCCTGAGGGCACACAAAGTGCTGGGAAGGAAGGAGGGGTGTGTCTGACTTCCCTACCTCCTGGAGGGAGGGGAGGGTTTTCTGGTTCCTGAGAAAATCTTGGATATAGTAAATATAAGATTGTGTCCTGAATTAAATGACAGGAATCCATGGGATTCTTCTGACAAGCCACTTTATGGCCAGAAAAAGAGCAGATTTCACCTATCCTACCTATGGAAAGAAGTTACACATCTTCCCAGGCATCGAGGCATTGGCAGCCTTGGAACCAAGACCCCCCTACGTCTTCCCTGTCTCTGCCCCACAGCCAGACACACATGTCCCTCTCTTCTCCTCCCTGCCCCTCATACCATTTCCTCCCTACATTCAGCTTAGTGCTATTCACCTACACAAACAGGTACAGTCAACTCCAAGTTCCCTTCAGAGAAGTTTAGGCAACTCACAAAAATGCAGGTTGAAATGTAACGCAAGGGAAAAGCTACCTGCAGAGATTATATAACCAAGAGATAATACTATACTCCAAAATAATTCGCTAACTCAAAAAGGACTTCTGGAGGGTAGGAAAACCATGGACAGGGCATGAATTCACTGAGTTTCCCAAGTCACTTGCCCAGTTTATTTAGCTGACCATAGTTCGGTCAGTGTCCAAGACCAGATTCTTCTGGCTGACAATCAGTTATCTGAGCCTAGGATCTTAAAGAACATCTCATGTGAGGGGTGGCGAAATACACGTATAGTCTCAAGCCCCCAACTCTGAGGCCAACCTGGTCAACAATGTGTGTCTTTTTTTTTTTTTTAGGTTTTTTGAGACAGGGTCTCGCTTTGTGGTTCAGGCTGCCCCTGAGGTCAGCCTCAAACTTACATCACAGCAAATCCTCCTGCCTCTGCCTCCTGAGTGTTGGGATGACAGGTGTGAGCCACCACGCCTGGCACTGTGGTAGGTGGTACTGGTTGCTACTGGGCGCGAGGGGATTGAACCCAGGTCCTCGTGCTTGCAAGACAGGCGCCGGAACCACTGAGCTAACTCCCCGGCCCAACAATGTGTATCTTAAAACCACTTCAAGATCCTGCCATCCTGAGGATAATGGGCTACAGGTACCTATCTGGAATTTCTCTAGTATTTCTACTTGCTTCAAACTGAATCAGTCTCTGGTTTCTCTTTCCCCTGAATCATTCTGTGTAAAATGGGATAATCTCCCAAAAATGTCTTGTTTCCTGTCAGTTCACTGCTTAAAAACCTTCAACACTTCCCTATTCCTTATAAATAAAGGGCAAAGGCCGGCCTCATGAGTTAACTACCTCTGTGGAGCCTTTTCACCTTCCTCTCTTCACTCAGGGACTTTACTTTTTCCCAGGCACATTCTGTCTTGTTCTTCCTTCACCTCTAGCTCCCACGTTCTCTGTAATTTTATTGTCCCACTCTGCCCAAAAGTGCAGTCCCTTCTCGAAAAACATTAACTTCTAGGACTGGGGAATAGCTCAGTGGTGCTGCACATGCCTCAATCTCAAGTACCAAACACACACACACACACACATACACACTTTCTCTCAAATTATGTTATTTTGCAATCTCTATGAATTAATCTAAATCTGCACTGTCTAATATAATAGCCACATGTGGCTATTAAAATGGGTAAATCCGGCTGGGTGCAGTGGCTCACACTTGTAATCCTAGCACTTGGGAGGCAGAGGCAGGAGGACTGCTATGAGTTCGAGGCTAGCCTGGGCTACATAGTGAGTTCAGGCCTGTCTGAACTACAAAGGGAGATCTTGTCTCAAAAAAAGGGCCAGGGATTTAGCTCAGTGGTTCAGGCATCTGTTTTGCAAGTGCAAGGTCGAGTTTGATCTCAGGTAACCACATACCACAATGCCGGGCGTGATGGCTCATGCCTGTAATCCTAGTACCCTTGGGAGGCAGTGTTAAGAGGATTGCTAAATTCGAGGCTTGCTTGGGCTACATAGTGAGCTCGGGGCCAGCCTAAAGTACAAAAGCAAGACCTTGTCTCAAAATAAAAAAGGTAAATCAGGCATAGTGGCATATGCATGTCTTGTAATCTCAGCACCCTGGGAGTCTGAGTCAGGAGGATTATCAGTTCAAGGCCAGCCTGGACTAAGAAAGTTGAAGGCTCTGGAACACAGTGAGACCTTACGTCAAAAAACTCTGAAAGGAGAAAAAAAAGATGAAATGGAACTATGGAAAAATTCAGTTCCTCAGTCCCCTAGGAACATTCCATATGCCTGACTGGCACACATGGCTGCTGTGGTGGATAGACCCAATTTAAGACTATCTCCATCACTGTAGAGAGTTCTACTGGACAGTGCTATTCTAGAATGATCATAAAATGGTGCTAATATCACAAAGAGGAATGAGACATTATGTTTCCTACAAGATGTAACAGGTTTGTATCATTTAAACACATAGTCTTGCAGAAAAAAAAAAATCAAGCTTGAATCTGATCAAGCATTTTTAGCTCTAACAACCAGTTTCTTAAATTTACAGGAAATACATGGGTATGAGAAGTTTGTTAAATAACACTATTATCAATGTCAACATAGATTAAGTAGAAATGAAGGCAAGGGATTAGCTCAGTGTTGTCGACCCTGACTAGTAAGTGCAAGTTTCTGAGTTAGATTCTTGGTTCTGGGAGTAAAAAATAGTAGAGCTGAGGCAGCGAGAAAGAAGAGAACAAATGATTTGGTTTCACAAAATTATCTCTAAATAAAAATGAACTTGAGACAACCAATGGCAACTCATGAAGCTGATTTGGGTCTCAATTTAAAAAAATAGGTAAAATATTGTGACACAACTAGAGAAACTTGAACAATAATTAGATATGATGCTTACTAAAGTTTCTTTTCTTTTTTTTTAGGTTTTTTTGAGACAGGGTCTCGCTTTTGTGGTTTAGGCTGGCCCTGAGCTCAGCCTCCAACTCACATCACAATCCTCCTGCCTCTGCCTCCCGAGTGCTGGGATTACAGGCGTGAGCCACCACGCCCGGCACTGTGGCATGTGGTACTGGTTGCTGCTGGGTGTGGGTCTCCACACCCAGTATTGTTATGTGGTTACCTGGGAATCGAACCCGGGCCCTTGCGCTTGCAAGACAGGCGCTGGAACCACTGAGCTAACTCCCCGGCCCTTCTTTTCTTTTTTTACTGGGGATTGAACCCAGACTCTGCACTGAGCTACATTCCTAATTCTTAAATTTTTTTGAGACAAAGTCTCCCAAGGTAGGTGCGGTCTCATTTGAATTAGTGCCCTGACCCAGAAACAAAGTCTTGCTAAATTGCCTAGGCTTGGCTTGAATTTGGGAACCTCCTGCCTCAGCCTTCCAGAGTGCTAGGATTATATGAGTGTATCACATCCATTTTGTTAAAATTTTTAAAGTAAGCAGTACAGTATTTGTTATCATAAAACTTTATCTTTGAGATGAATATTGAAATTTTTTTTTTAAGCTTTTTTGAGATAGGTCTCACTTTGTAGTTCAGGCTGGTCTTGAACTCAGCCTCAGACTCAGCAATCCTCTTGCCTCGGCCTCTCAAGTGCTGGGATTACAGGCATGGGCCACCATGCCTGGCACTGTAGTATGTGGTGCTGATTGCTGGTGGTGAGAGTCACCATACCCAGATTGTTGTATGTGGTTACCAAGGATCAAACCCTGGACCTTGCGCTTTCAAGGCAGGCACGGGAACCACTGAGCTAAATCCCTGGTCTGGATACTGAAAATCTTAACAGATAGCATATAACTAGGATTTACTTCAGAGTTCAGGTAAGGTCAAGAGAGCAGAGTCAGGGTGGTGAAGAGGCAACAGGAACAGACCTGATTGGTGCATGGAAGTTTCTAGTCTACTATTTTGTGTTTTTGTTTTCCACTGAATCAATAAATCCTACTGTCTTATTAGTCTTACACAAGTTCCTAAAGTTCTCTTTCTCCATACTTCCCACTGTATCATGGCACTTCACATTTGCTGACACTCAGGTCAGAAGAGGAAGAAATACTCCTTTTAGAGGGCAACCTGCAGCTCTCATGTGTTTGAGAGCATGCAGCTGGGCCAGATTCATAACCACATCAGCATTTTCCATCTCACACCACACCCTGTTACCCAGGAAACTCAACAGTGGTGGCACAACCCCTGCTCTAGGGAGAGGACTTGGCTTAGGGCCTACCTGCCTGTCACTGTGTGTGGAGAGATCTGACACTGAGTAACCTGTGACTGCAATGAAGGCCCCACAGGGCACAAGCGAAGCTCCATCATGGCATCATGCTGCTTGCAAGCTTGTCAGGACCAGGGCTGCCTGTTAGGCAGGTTACAACTTGGGTAGGGCAGTGTATGAAGCCAGGCTTTCAGCCCACTATCAATGGCTGTTTGCAGACTTTCATCCTCAATTATCAAGAACATTACCAAGGCCACACAGGTGCTTTCTAGGGCCGGACCAATGTGACTACTCCTAACCTGCTCATCTCCCATTATACAGACATGAACTCCAAAGTCACAGTAATGTAAAACAATTTATTTAATTCTAAATCAAAACACTTTCACAACAGTGAAAATTAAGTGACCGGTCACGGTGTGCTGCTGCTGTACATACTGCTGTTTTCTGACTGTGGTCAGGATCTGGTCCTAGTCCACGAGGGTGGCAGAGGGTGGAGGCGGAGAAAACACAAAGAAAGGTGAGCAGCCTTGGCGGAAGAGTGGAGAGCCTGCAGCAGGCAGGGGAAGGGGACTTCATTAGGGCTGGGGCAGCAGTCCCAAGTTCGCTCTCCTGCTCCAGAGGCTGACAGAGGGTGAGTGGGGATCTATAAAGTTTACAATCGAGGCATACAGCCAATATGGATTCCCTAACAAGTTCCTGGGATGCTTTTGCTGGTGGGGCTCTCCTGGGCTCCATTTCATTAAATATTCCAAACGATTTGTCTACCTACTCACAACTCCTTTAATCTTTCTTCTGGGCTCAGCTAGTTGAAGTTGACTCTCCCTCCACTAGTTGGGGCCACTGTACTGGGGAATAACATCAGAGCAGAGACAATCACTCTGTAACCAGCAACTGAATAAAAAGAGCACTCTTGAGGGGACCCATGAATGTTTTAAAATCCATCAGGCACACTATAAAGCCAGTGGTTTATTCTTACCAACTAGATTCGGCAAACCAACCACCCATTCAATACTTTATATATTTTAAAACACTGAACTCTGGTATTAGCAGGTACAAAGGCAAAAGGGTGGGGATCTTGCAGCTGGGGTGCATTATCTGCCCAACACCACTCTCCTGCAATCACGATGAAGCTTATAAAATAAAAAAAGAAATCAAGGGCTTGGGAAGAATAACTTCTCTTGAATTCCACAGGAAGGAAGACCACATTGTATCACTGTGCTAAGGTCTGCCAGACCTGCTGTCTGGCTTTACAAACTATCAGGGGCTTCCGGCTCAGGAGCCACACACTTCCCTGATTTTAGCACACGTACAAGGAATTTGTCGGGGGACTCTATCAAACCATACAAAAAGCAGGGTCACAGGTGAGTCACTCCCTTACTGTTTCTGTCTCTTCATAATGGACAACTTGGCTTCCGAGGACAGTAATCTTCCACATGCAGCTGGGCTGATCTGGCAAAGCCTCTAGCCTCCTCTGGGCAAGGATGCACTCAGTCTCTGCAGCATAGGGGACAGGGCTACTTGTCCAGCTGTTCCTGCACCAGAGTTCTGAATCCCATGGAGGGCCCATATCCAGGTCTGTCCTAATGCACATCGGGCGGTCCCAGCTTTAGGAGATGGAGAGGCAGATGAACAACATTTTGAGGAGAAGGCTGACAGGAAATCTGAGTGACGTCACATGTCCTACCAAGGACAATCTATTCCAGGAAACCAGGTCATTCAAGCTGCTCTCTGGGGCCAAAAACACTGAGGAAGGCCCAGAGCCAATAAATGCTCTTTGGGTCTCTGGTGAATTCGTGAAGTGGTTTCAGCTGCTGTAGTTATGATCTTTGTGGGATAGCAATATTTTGGGTCTCTGCTAAGAAGAGGAGAGAGAGGAAAGAGGACAGAGCAGCACTTCATTTCCTCACAAGAGAATCCTCTACACTAAAAAGCTTGCCAAAACCTAAATAATAGGAGGCAATACAAAATATATGTGGAACGATGATAGTGAGGATAGCAGATCTAGAAGGGGAACCTCTGAGTATGAGGAACCTCACTGTTTACAGAGACCAATTACCAAGGGGTATTTAAAGAGATGAAAGCAAGTTTCCATAAATACCATTTGGTTCATTCTTTGTTTTTGTGATATATAACTCAAGGGAAATTTTCTTCCCAACTCATCCCTGTGCAGTCAGGACCTGCTGAACTGACTGGAACAGGATTTCACGCTGCCATCCACGACAGACAACTCAACACCAGAGCTTGAGGTTACAGAAGGGAGTTTACAGTAGTGATGATACCCGGGGCTCCTCGTCAACTGGCCATGAGTTCCAGAGCTCTGATGGAGAATCTAGACTCCTTGAGGTGTTATTGACTCACTGACTTCTAGGGTCAGAATTAGCCGGGAAGCCAAATACCAGGCTTGAGGGTTGAGCATCACCAGTCCAGAGGCCCTGCTGTGGTTGCAGACAGAAGTCCAGCATTAGGCAATCAGGAGCCAGAACATGATCACGAGGGCCACAAACAGGAAAAGACGTGACAGGAACTGCTCATCTGCATACTGAGGTGTCCCAGGGACAGCTGGAGAGACAGGAGGGAGCAAATGTCAGAAGGCTACAGCTATGAAGAGATGCTGAGAGTATCAATCTTCATTTCTGAATTTATGCACTAAAAAGATTTCCAAAACTCAAACAGTAAGAGGTTAAACAAAAATATGTGGAACAATGTAACAATGAGGAAAAGGTCTCCAATTTATCCTGAAAGGGCCTGTCCTGCACATGCAGAGATCAGTTGATTAGAAGGAAATAGTAAAAGAAAAGCTATTGTTGGTTATGTATGCTCTCTGTGTGGTTTTGTATAATTATTAACTGGTAGATATTATTTCAACTTTGAGCACGCAGCAGTACGTATGTGATCTGCTGAGGTGCCCAGGGTCCCGAGGCAGTGGCAGAGGTACCTCTTTCCATACTGCCTCCAGAGCAACCCATCTTTCCTTTTCCAGGAGAAAACTAGGGCCTAGACATCTTATAACACAGAAGAGGTACACCAAAGTCTTCAGTAGTCTCTGCGTTGAGAAAAGCAACCATTTATAGCTCCCTGACCTGAGTGTAGGAGAAAGAGGGTAAGAGAATCCACATCCAGGATGCACTGTACCAAAGACTACAAAAGAAAATTGTGATTGTTATAAAGGTTAAAAAAAAAAAAAAAAGAAAGACCCAGAGTCTAGGCTGGCTGTGGAATTAAATGGCAAAGCCTTGGGCAAGCCTTGGACCAGGCTAGAAGGAAGCAAGCTACCAAACAAGGGATCTGCTGGGATCTGTCCTTCCTTTAGGGTGGAGTACGTCCTGCCCTTTGTAGTCTCCTCTGAGAAAGCAACATGTGAACACAGGAAAGAGAAGGTAAAAAATTAGGTGAGGGAGGGTGCTCCCAAGAGACGGTATCTGTTGGTGCTGTGCTGCTAGGTCCTTTAATAAATTCATGCACAAGGCAGTCAATCAAGATTTAACAATAGTCACACCAAGGACCAGGGTAGGGCAGAGAACTGAGATAAGCTCTGAGTAGGTTACCTTCTCTAGAGCACGAGCTTCTGACCAGATTCACACCTTGGTCACTTTTGTAACCCATACCAAACCCAGTGCATGTGAGGCTCCAATGAGAGGGCAAGCAGAGTTCATCTGATTAGGGCATCTGTACAGGCTCTCTTACACAGACCTTGGCATGGAGCTTAGTGTGTGGTAAGAGTCCAGGGCACATACCTCGTTGTGTTGCTCTCTTCTGAATGCAGCTGGCACTATCAAGTAGTTGCAGGGGGAAACACAACAGCAGGTAGCATGGTTCCCAAGTGGCTTATGCCTGGGATCAGCCATGCTGTGTCCTAATGGAAGTTCCACCACAGAATGGAGAGGTCCCTCTCTGTCCCTAGTGGTCAAACTGGGGGGATAGTGCACATGCACAGAACTAAGTTTTTCCTCAGCCAGTATCAGTTACAGTTTTTTTTCATGAATACAGAATATGTCTCAGGTAAACACAAGTATTTTCTGACCTGTAGAACAGAGCCAAATGCACATGTGTCCACAAGGCGGCTGTGATGATTTCTTCAGTTTGGAATTGAAAATACCCAACATGTGTCTAAGACTTTGTAAGTGCTCAATTATCACTGGCAGGAGTTCAGTAATCTGAAAAGCATGTAAGACATTTTGGCCAGGTGTGGTAACACACGCCTGTAAGTCTTGCACATGGGAGACTGAGGCAGGAGGATTGTCAAGAGTTTGAGAATAGCCTGGACTGCATAGTGAGTTCAAGGCCAGCCTGAACTACATAGCAAGACGCTGTCTCACAAACAAACAAAAGACATTCTGGAAAGGTTGATTATTACTGTATTAACAATTATCTGTAACTTATATACTCCTGAATTTCAAGATGTTTTCAAGTAGGATTACTCAAACTTCTTCCTGTTTTCTCAAGGAAATAGGGCTTACCTGGAGGAGGTCGCCCATCATTTATGTTAAATGCTGTGGCAAATATACCAAAGGGAAATGCCCCAATTCCAAAAGACATCTGGAAGCCACCATCTCCAAATCCAAATCCTTGAAATCCCTGTGTGAAAGAAATGCAAATAAGAGGAAAAATAAGGATTTTCTCCATACCTGTCAAACTTTATACTTTCTCTGTATATACCTTCTACCCCTGGCTACACTCTCAGCCATTTCTAAGATAGAGTCTTCCTAAGAAGCGTAGGCTGGGCTCAAATTTGTGATCCTCTTGCCTCAGCCTCCCGAGTATCTGAGATTACAAGTATGTGTTACCATGTCCGGTTTAGAATGATACATTTTTCACGTCATAGTGCATGTGGTGGGCACCTTGCCTTTCTATCCTGTCACCTGTTTCAGGCATAGAGGTCAGCTTTTCCTTCCATATAGGCCCCACAGCATGGATCTCTGAAGACCCACTTCTCTTCTAGACTTAGCTCTGAGCAACAGAGTTGTGGATAGTGAAACAAGGATCACTTTTGATCCACAGTGAAATACTGCTAAAGAAAGTCAGGATTTTAACCTATTTTCACATTAGCCAGTAAAATTTCCTAGATGCTTTATAAGATGCAATTGGCAATGATTCCTATGCCCAATTACAAGGAATCATCAAAATAAATTACACATTAATCACAATAGTAAAAAAGGGGAACTCTAGCCAACAATGCAAGTCAAAATCATAATCTTGATAACATGCTCTCCAAAGACTATTACACTGACTTAATTTAACACAGAAGAACTCTTCTGACTGTTATCAGAGAAAACTATTTGAACTACAGGTTTGTTGTGAACTATACCAACAGCAGCCAGATTGTTGGCCCCTGTCTGTAAACCCACTAGTTGTGAGGCTGAGGTAGGAGGATTGCTCCAAGTTTGAGGCCAGCCTAACCTATACAGCCTAACCTACCCTGTCACAAAAAACCAACCAAACAGGGGCCAGAGAGCTCAGTGGTTCTGGTGCCTGCCTGTCAAGTGTAAGGTCCTGAGTTTGATCCCCAGTAACCATATACAACAATGCTAAGCATGGTGACTCACACCCATCAGCAATTAGTACCACATACCCCAATGCTGGGCATGGTAGCTCACACCTGTAATCCTAGTACTCAGGGAGGCAGAGGCAGGAGGGCTGCTGTGAGTTCCAGGATGAGTTTAAGACCAGCCTGAACTACAAAGCAAGACCCTGTCTCAAAAACAAACAAAAAAACCCAACCAACCAATCAGAAGCAAAACCAAACCAAACACCCAACCAAGTCTATGACAACATAAAAGGTATGTGGGCAAGATATGGATAAATACTTTTCAACTATTTTTAAACTACTGTTACACAGAATTTCATTCATTCATTCATTCAAGATAGGGTCTCGCTTTAGAATTCAACCTGAACTCACTAGGTAGCCCAGGCAGGCCTTGAACTTACTTCATTTCTCCAGCCTCAGCCTCTTGAGTGCTGGGGATTACAGTTACACGACATTCAGATTTGTTACAGTTTTTAAAATATAAAGCACTATAATTTATTATAAAAGTAATATATGCCTGTTGTAAGAAATTCAGGTAAGAACAGCTAAGAAAGCCAGAGGTTTCCTTATTTACCCTCTGATCTCACAGCTACATCTCCAGAACTCTCAATCATTATTAGTTTGGTGTACCATCCTCATTTTTTCCCCTTGAATGTTTCATCATATCTTCTTTGACATTAAAAGAATCAGTAAGAACAACAATATTTTGAATAAGTAATTCCTGCTGAGTATGGTGGCACATTACTTGTATTCCTAGCAGGAGGTTCTCCAGAAGTTCAAACTCAGCCTGATCCTTACAGTGGGACCCTGACTCCCCCCAAAAAGAATAGGGTGGTGGGATGTAACTCAGAGGGGCTGCACCTGCCTGAGTTTAATCTCTGGTACTACGAGGAAAAAAAGTATAATAGATAATTCCCTTTTACTAAGTGCAAACTCTGGGCGTTGGCATAGTGTTCGACACTTGGCTAAGCAAACCATGTTTAATTCTGCTATTACCATCACCTGCATTTTATATGTGACCAAACTCAGAATTGGAGCGGTGAAATAAATATAACAAAGGGAAACCTTTCATTCGAAAACTAGGTTAAATGGCAACTGATTATAATTTTAGTATTCTGGGCAGCTGAGGCAGGAGGATTGCAAATTTGAGGTCAGGCTGAACAACTTAGCCATTTAACAAGACCTTATCTCAGGAGAAAAAAAATTTTAAAAAGGTCTGGTGATGTAGCTTAGTGTAAAGGCCATGAGTTTTTTCTTTTTTCTTTCTGGATGGAAATCATCTACAAGAAAAATTTAATTAATACTGCTTCATGAAATGTGAAAATGGAAAAACTGTAAAATATTATTTTAATATCATTTTACAGGGCCAGGGATTTAGCTCAGTGGTGCCTCACCTGCCTGGCAAGCACAAGGTCCTGCGTTCAATTCCTAGCACTGCCAAAATTTCTTTTTTCTTTTTACAAATGTGTATATAATCAACCAATATAAAGCAAACAGAAGAAAGTGCAGCATCCCATCCCATGTGTTAGGATATTTCTGCAAATGATAGTGTCCTAAAAGCCCTGTTTTCTGTCCCTAGTAATACTAAAAAGTAAACAGACTGATCTGATCTGAACACTTATGCTCTTTTTTTTTTTTTTTTTTGAGAAAAGGTCTACTTTGCAGTTCGGGCTGGCCCTGAGCTCAGCCTCCAACTCACATCACAGCAATCCTCCTGCCTCTGCCTCCCAAGTGCTGGAATTACAGGCGTGAGCCGCCATACCCGGCACTGTGGTATGTGGTGCTGATTGCTGCTGGGCGTGAATCTCCATGCCCAGTATTGTATGTGGTTACCAAGGATTGAACCTGGGTCCTTGAGCTTGCAAGACAGCTGCCAGAACCACTGAGCTAAAACCACCCCCCCCCGCCTTTTATTTGTTTTTTGAGGCAGGGCATCCAGTTCCATGATCTTTTATTACATTTCATAAATTTTTTTTCTCTTTCCCGGCATTCCTGGTAAGATTTTTAGAGCAAATAACCAAAGAAATAATAAAAACAAGAAAAAATACTGGGCCAACTAGTCTCAAGGAGCTGGCATTTGTGAATCATTTTCTTTTTTTCAATACCAGAGACTCAACTCAGGCCCTTGTGCTTACAAGGTAGGCCATGGTACCATTTGATCTAAATCTCCAGCCCCATTTGTTAATCTTTTGTAAGTGGCCATTCCTCGTCCCATACTGAGCAGCCTAGCAATCTGGCTCCACACTTTTTGAGGGGCATACCACTTATAAAGCTTAACAGATGATTTAGTAAGAAGGCAAAACTACAGGGAGGAGAAACAACTGGTTTCCATGTTCTCAGTACAGAAACGTCTCCTACTCAGATCCAGCATGGCTGCGGCTAGGGGCCCTTGGGACTGAAGCTGACTTACTGGGAAAGGTGCAACTGCTTCATCAGGAACCAGAGTTTTACTCAGTTCCATCCTGCACAGTGACTTCTTGCTTCTTTTCTAGCAACATCAATATAACCTCACACGTCCTCACATTTGGTGGGTTTATGTTTCTGGAGCAAAGTATGCAGAAAGCATCACTGGTGACTGTAGGTGCTTATGAAAACTAAAGGTAGACCCTACTGTCATTAAAATCAAGGCCTCTGGCTTCCTGCGGCCTCTGATTTCCCTTAATTGCTGGTGCTCCAAGTAAAACCAGAGCTTGACAAGTTCAAGCATTGCTGCTTGGTGGTCAGAAGGACAGACTTCAATACTACGTGGATTTAGGTTTCAGCACTGTCTGTGAAGCTGCATACATCATTAATCTGGGGTTCAGTTTCCTCTTCTGTTAAATGAGTTGATTTGAGGCTTAAAATAAGATCACGTGCATAAGACTCTTAAAATAGTTCTCTCTATATAAGAAACATTCAATAGGGCCAGCGATTTAGCTCAGTGTCTCTGGCTTCTGCCTAGCAAGTGCAAAGTCCTAAATTCAATTCCAGATAAACACATACCATAATGCCGGGTGTGGTGGCTCACACCTATAATCCTGGCACTCTGGAGGCAGAGGCAGGAGCACTTCTATGAGTTCAAGGTTAGCTGGGTTACATAGTGAGTTTGGGGTCAGCCTGAACTACAAAGCAAGACCCTGTCTCAAAAAAAATGAAACCTACCCCTCAAAAAGAACCATTCAACAAGTGTCCAACAGTAGTATTATTAAAGGTAATATGGAGACGAGGCCCTAATTTCTATCAAGACCACTGACTAATAATCCTATTGCTGACTGGAGATGTAGTTTAGTAGCACAGTACCTGCCTGGCAAGTGCAAGGTCCTGGGTTCAAACCCTGATACCAAGGGAAAAAAATCCTATTGCTGGGAATTCTAAGGAAATAAAATAATTCAAATAAGAAAAAAATGTATGCAGACTGTCACTACAGTTTTTATTTATTTATTTAGTATGAGGAATGAAACTTGGAATCTAGTGCTTGGCAGGCAGGCACCACACCATTGAGATAAATCCCAGGCTCATTATTATAGTATTATTTCAAAAGCAAAACTTGAAAGAAACTGGAAGTCTTTTAACTTCATGTGACAGCTTACATCTATCATCTCAGCACTTAGAAGGCAAGGGAGTTCAAGGCCAGCATGAACTATGTAGTGAATTTAAAACAGCCTTAACTTCATAGCAAGACTTTTTTTTAGGTTCTTTGAGACAGGGTCTTGCTTTGTAGTTCAGGCTGGCCCTGAGCTCAGCCTCAAACTCACATCACAGCGCCTGGCACTGTGGTATGTGGTGCTGACTGCGGCTGGGTGTGAGTCTCCACACCTAGTATTGTATGTGGTTACCAGGGATCGAAGCCGGGTCCTGTGCTTGCAAGACAGGTGCCGGAACCACTGAGTCAAATCCCCGGTCCCAGCAAGACTTTGTTTAAAAAAAAATCCTTCAATGAATAAAATCTAAATTATAATGCAGCCAATTTCAATGGAATAAATAGCCTTTAAAAAATAATTAAAAGGCCAGGCAATGGTGGCTCATGCCTGTAATTCCAGCACTCGGGAGGCAGAGACAGGAAGATTACTGTGAGTTCAAGGTTTGCCTGGGCTATACAGTGAGCTCAGGGCCAGCCTGAACTATAAAAGTGAGATGCTGTCTCAAAAAATAAATAAATAAATGAAAAAGACACTTCAGAGTATCATGGAAAATACTGCCAAAATTAAAAATGAAAGCAGCAAATAGAATAGTGATTCAGTGATTTATGTAAAAACATGAATACATGTGCTTTGGGATCATAAATTCAACTCTACCCTGGACAACTTAGCACAAAATTTAGCAAGATCCTGTTTTTTTTTTTTTAAAGATCCTTTCTTTAAATAACAAATTAAAAAAAATAGCTGGGGTTGTAATTCAGTGCAAATGCCTTGGTTTCAACTATGATACCATCAAAACAAAACAAAAACTCTAAAACTGTACAAACAAATACATGAGATGTAGATGAAAAGAACAAAGAGAAATAAGAATATACTTTGTTCTCATATTCCAGCAGTTTGGGTAAATATTTCAAAATTTTTTCAACATTTTAACAAGAAATTGTCAATTTTTGTTTGTTCTTTGAGACAAGGCCTTGCTTGAATCTACTTTTCTTTTGGTGTTATATTATGAGTTAAAACCCAAAGTCTTTGCAGTGAGTTGCATTCTCAGTCTTTATTTAAAATTTTTTTTGAGATCGTCTTATAAGTGGCTAAACTGCCAAGGATAGGCTCAAATTTGTGATCCCCTTGTCTAAGACTCCCAGAATGCTGAATTACAATTGTGTACCACTACCATACCAGGCTAAGCACTGTTTAATTTGTTTTGAGACAGTCTTATTATGGTAGAGCAGGCTGAACTCTAACTTACAATCTTTTGTCTCAGCTTCCTAACTGCTGGAATTCCAGATATGTGTTATTACACCCAACAAAAAAAACTGGTTTTTAAAGATTAATGTTTGATTTAAATATGCCAATTTTGAGCTAATAATTGTAAGAATTTATCCTAATAGGGTCAGGGAGTTAGCTCAGTGGTTCCGGCGCCTGTCTTGCAAGCACAAGGACCTGGGTGGGTTCGATCCCCAGTAACCACATACGATACTGTGCGTGGAGACTCACGCCCAGCAGCAACCAGTACCACATACCACAGTGCCGGGTGTGGTGGCTCACGCCTGTAATCTCAGCACCTGGGAGGCAGAGGCAGGAGGATTGCTGTGATGTGAGTTTGAGGCTGACCTCAGGGCCAGCCTGAACCGCAAAGTGAGACCCTGTCTCAAAAAAAAAAAAAGAATTTATCCTAATAAAATAACACTGAATCTACTGAAAACTTTTAAGTTCATCAAAGTAATTTTAAAACACAAAAAAAGACTGTAATCCCAGTACTTGGAGGTTGAACTAAGAGGATCACCTGAGTTTGAGGCAAGCCCGGATTATATAGTGAGTTCAAGGACAGCCTCAAAAACATAGCAAGAACTTGTTTCAAAAATTGAAAAAAAAAAAAGAAAGAAAGAAAGAAACAGCTAAATTTCTAACAAAGAATTAAATAAATTACGTTAAATCCATACAACTGAACACTAAACAGCCACTAAATAAAATATTACTGACAATATTATCTTCAATAAAATCTCAAACTATGTTGAAATTCTCCATTCTTTCTTTTTTTTGGCACAGGAACTGAACTCAGGACCTTGTGCTTGCCAGGCCAGGAGGGTGTCACTGGGCTAAACCACCAGCCCTGAAAATCTCCATTTAGAGTATAAACTACAAGAGGCAAGGATCTTTACTTTGTTCAGATAAATCACCACTGCCTAGAATGCTAAATGAAATTTTAAGTAACAAAATAGGAGGCACATTTTTTTTTTTTTTTTTTTTTTCCAGGGATTAAACATGGGACTCTGTACTTGCGAAGCAGGTGCCAGAACCACTGAGCTAAATCTCCAGCCAAGGAGGCATATTTTAAAGAGAAAATATGTATATATGTCAATAAACACACAAATAATAAAGCTGTGTATGTGAGATCACAGTAAAATAAAGCTGGGTGTTGAGCACAGCTGTAATTCTAGCATTTGGGAGTCTGGGGCAGGAGGATCCAAGAGAATTCAAAGAGAGCCTGAACTGCACAGACCCTGTCTCAACAAATAATAACAACAAAAGATTTTAGAAAAAGTGGCATGAGTCAAAAACTCTTATTTTATAAAGTAAAAAGCAAAAAACAGAATAAAATAGGGCCGGGGAGTTAGCTCAGTGCTTCCGGCGCCTGTCTTGCAAGCGCAAGGTCCCGGGTTCGATTCCCAGGTAACCACATAACAATACTGGGTGTGGAGACCCACACCCAGCAGCAACCAGTACCACATACCACAGTGCCGGGCGTGGTGGCTCACGCCTGTAATCCCAGCACTCG